>JABSTQ010005796.1:0-99185 GCA_013358835.2 Ixodes persulcatus
CTTCAGAGGAAAACCACTGTTTGTGTTGAAGACGACATCCCACAACGTACAGGCTAAAACGTTTAACAAACCAAGATAAAATTCATATCATTCAATAGACACAGATAGGCTCACAAAGGGATGACACCATGATTGTTGTTGTTGGTTTTACTCTTGCATACGAGCAAAAGTGACCTCCGCTTTTCTCCGATGTACAGCAAACCCCTTATTTTTGTGGCCCCTATTTCTTCTCAAATCGATCACAGAGGACGTAATCGCGGCCACTAAATTATGCAAAAATAAAGGCTGCAAAAATTAAGGGCTCGCGAACATTAAGGGGTTTACAGTACTTCCGTGTGTCACATGATGTTTACATTTCAAGGAGGCAGGAGGAATTGATTTAAAAAAATTGGCCTATGCAAAAAAAAAAAGATGCCCTTCTCCAGGTTAGGCACGCGAGGTTCTTTTGCACTCCCTATAAGGTGGCAGATTTGTTTCGGCAGAGCTTTTGGTAAAACGCAGTCTCAAAACTTGATATTCTTGGCGTGAACAATTTTGTGTTGCATTGTAAAGGCTAGAGTAGCTTCTAGAGTGCTTCAGCTCAGCACTTCTGCGAGAGTATGTGGTTTAGTGTTGCATCTCATTTGCATGGTCTAGAGAAACTAGAGCTGAAAGAGTTGGGAGCATTCCGGTATAACAAAACGCCGACTATAGAAGCATTGAGAGATGCGCACATGTGAACTGAGCAGTTCTTAACAGTGGATTCGAGCAAAGGTAAAAACAATATGTGTACTTCCGGCGGCCATACTAGCCATACTTGCCTTCCTCAAGCATGGTAACTTGCCCCTCGGTAGCACCATCCAGTAAGAAGCACCAGCAACACGACTCCTGGATTGAATGACGACCCCCCTCAGGTCTGGGACGGAGATCCGAAACACTGCTTTAGGCCAGATGTTGTACCTGGCGGGGCAGGGGCTAAAAGTAGAAATTAAGAAATTTATTTGAAGGGATACATTCCTATAGCATAAACTCTAGGATAGCAGGATTTTTTAGGTCAGTGATGTGTTTTAATTAAACACAGAAACGGTTGGTTTATATGACGAACCAGCAGCCCCCGTTTAGCATAGGTGTAACGCAGTGTCTAACGTTACGTCCGACGTAACCCAAAATAAAAATTAAAGTTACCGTATTTATTTGAATATAAGTCGACCTCTTTTTTCTCGGAAATCATGACCAAAGAATTTCGACCTACATTCGCGACCAAATTTTGCGACCCTACCGGGAGCATGGAGCTATCGAGTCACCGAGCCGGCGTTGCCGTAGAGCCGCGCCGTTTCTTGTTTCAAAAAGCTTAAAACAACCCAAACAGCAGAAGCCGACGGCCTGGCCGCGGTAGCCCTCGGGCGTCGGGTTTCGCCATCGCGCCTGTAGCGTTCCCCTCGCTAGACAACGGGGAAGAGGGGGGAGAGGAACCGGAGGAACGTGATGCGCCATGCACTTTGCCCTCCATCCTCGCAAACGCGCACAAAAAAAAATAAAAAGGTTACTTTTGTTTGTTCCTTGAGACGGCTCGGCTCGCTGCTCATGGCGACTCGCCTCGCGGCCCGGGGCGTTGCTTGCGTCTTTGTATTTTGTCTTACGTCGCTTCGCCCGTCTGTACCTTCTTTCGTTTCTTCTTGTCGTCATTTTAGAACGGTGTCAGTGAGGTATTGTTGCAAATGTGCGAGGATGTCTACCGAGCTGACGAAGCTTCGGACGACGATGACATGTCCGGAAGTTCTGACGGTGATTAAGTTTTTGGCATCGCCCCGAGATTTAGCCGAGACTGCTGTAAATAAAGGTTTGTTTATTTCTTTCTTTTGCCCAGCCTTTCCCCTGTTCTTAAACATAAAAAAAGGTCGACCTATATTTGAATTATTTTTTTTTTATTATTCTGGGTGGGTTAAATAAATACGGGTATATCTAATTTCGAGTAAATACGGTACGTCCCACGAAACACTAAATAACACTTAAAGTTACGTCCGACGTATTTTTACCCCAAGGTTTCAAGTTACGTCCGACATAACCCAATGTGAAAAGTTACGTCCGAAAGAACTCGAGACGCAAAAAATAAAGTTACCACCACCCGCTGCCCGTTTCGACTTGGATGTGTTTCGTACCGGCGTAGGTCGTGGTACCGGCATGAGTTTGTGTAATTATTATTACTACACGCGTTCGCGTAATTACACATGGTCCAACACTGATGTCTCAGGCTCGCAGCATGCGTGCTGAGAAGTTAACATCGTACATCGTTTTCAAGCATGGCTCCTCGTTCATCGGCTCGATTTACATTTTCGGTAAATGACACACCGTGATGAAGCACAATTATTATAGCTCAAAATTGTCACGAACACTTGGCACGCATGCTTACACTGAAGCGCACCTAACTTAATTTAAAAATAGAACAGAAAGGGAACGAGATTCGCTTACCGCTTCACAGAGAGACTGACACCTTCGGATCCTAGGCCTACCGGACGAACTTCGAAGTCGTCGACGGTCCGGGGATCAGACGAGGAAAGCCGGCCGCGCCGCGCTGACCCAGGCTGACCACACCTGGGTGAACTATGAGAGGCACCGTCGAATTGAGAACCAGAGTCGCAGCAGAAACGGACCGCCAAACATCTGTTCCGTACAACGTACAACGAGCCGACGTCCCCCACGCAGCTACGCCTCCGCCATCTTCTCCGCGACGACGGAAGCGGGGAAGCCGAGCAGCGGAAGCGGAAGTCACTGGGCGGCCGCTTTTCGTTTCGCTTTTAGCCGACGCCGGCTTCGGTTGCGGAATGGTGGGGTTGTAGCTGGTTGCGACGAGAGGAGCCACGAAAAGGCGCCGAGTTGGCCGTGTACGAGTCACGGTACGAGCAACGGGCCGTTTGCCGCTGTCGACCGGTGACGCGGTATCCTCGGCTTGGTGTCACGATCGGTTTGTTGCCGTGCACGTTGGCTTTGCTATGCGGTGCGGCTGGTGCGGCTGTCGAATATTTGTGGTACACATTATTCGAGACAGTCGCCCCAAGACGTCGCCTTGAAGAGTTGACCGAGGAATTCGTGTGAGCTCAACGTCGGTCTATGTTCCGTTTCGACATGTATCGTATATGTAACGATACCGGTGGTAAATGATGGACGTTTCGTTGGAAGATGGCGGTCGCCTTTCTGCATGTATGATTTGGTGATACTGGTGATCCTGAGGTATAAACGTTGTGTTGGAAAGATATCGGTCGCCTACGTCATCGGACGCAATATCATACCAGCCGCACCAAATTATATCGGCAAGCAAACTGGCTGCCAGTATAGACAGACGCGGAGCCATATCGGTGTCGGTATCTCCAGTTATGCAGAACGCCAAACCAAACTAACTGCATGCATAATAACAAGAAATTAAGTTGGCTTCATACCAGAACAGTACAAGCAGCAGGTATGTCTCTTGTACGTTTTTCCAATAGGGGACTGACGTCCGCAATCCCAAGAGAAACAAAAAATTAAGGACGTGTACAAATTTCTGTAATGCGAAACTAGAGCGCAGCTCTTGAGGCAGAGGAGGGGAGGGTACGGAGAGGAGGGTATGCCCCTCCTTCTCCGTACCCTCTGTTAAATATTGTAAACGAAGAGAAGGAATGTGCGCGCGACAAAGGACTGAAGACGAGGAAGTCCGAAAGAGAAGCGCGAGGACAGAGGACATCGAGACGATCGAGGCAGCGGGGAGCGTTGTACCTATCTGCTAAGTAAACGCGATTTTCCATTTTACACCGTGGACGTCGTTCCTCTAACTACATGAAACATTGGTGCCGAAACCCGGGACTCTGCTACCTTACTGACCCAACCGAGAGGAAAGATCGTCAATATTAACGACATGGAACGCGTGAAAAGCAAGCGAACCACCCAGCGGGCCCTCCATACACGTCTACGAACCGAAGCAAGGCAAGTCATCGACTCCAACCAGATCAGCCTTTCTGCTCTGCGGGTTTTGCACGATAGACTGAAGACTTGCAATGACGGCCTGCAGAAGCTCAACGAGCAACTAGAGGCCTTCCTCACGGACGAACAGGCTGCAGAGGATTTCGCTTCAGTAAGCGAATACGAGGACAACGCAGCTGCAAGCTTGGCGCTGCTCCGCCATCACATTGAATCGCTCCAAGCTCCAGGCCCACCGGCCCGAGGAATCGAGCAACAAAACGAAGACTTCCCACTTGCTCCGAGCGCACAACAGAATGATCACGGCGATCACGGAGGTCCAGGGCGGGTAGGTGCAAGACTTCCTAAACTAGAGCTTCCTCGTTTTGACGGAACCGTATCCCAATGGCAGCCCTTTTGGGATATGTTTTGCCATACTGTTCACGAAAACAACCATTTAACCAACATTGATCGGTACCACTACCTGAAGACTCTGCTGAGTGGGCCCGCAGCGAAAGCCATTGCAGGAATCCAGGTGAGCGAGGCATCCTACTGCGTCGCAATCGAAATTTTGAAAAACCGATTTGGAAGCGTAAAAATTATCCAGCAAACGTACCTGGCCAACCTAAGAACGCTGAAGCCAGTCAAGTCATCTGGTGACGTGACTGAACTAAGGGAACTCCTGGACAGCGTACAGATTAACGTGCGAGGCCTAAAAGCGCTGGGTCTGCCGGAGCTGTCGTACGCAGCAATGTTATTAGAGGTTCTCACCAAAGCAATCCCAAGTGACATCGTTGTCGACTATTATAAACGACAGAGTTTCCAAGAGAACACAAGAGAAAATCAGTCGTCAGAAGCAGAGCTTGAACAACTCTTATGCTATCTGCGCATAGAAGTGGAAGCCCGCGAGAAAACTGGGCTCGTCGCACTCACCAAACGAAGGCTGCCTGACGACACACGAAGCTCATACAGCAGCCATCTACCTTCAGCGGCGGTACTTCATAGTGACGCGGCTAAAAAGCAAAGTGACTGTTTTTTTTGCCTTTCGCCAACTCATACCACCGAGAACTGTTCTTCTGAAATCAATCTGCACGAAAAGAAAAGTCGGCTGGCAAAGGCAGGTAGATGCTTTAAGTGTACTGCTATTGGACATCGGGCGAGAGACTGCCGTCGTAACGTACACTGCTCAGAATGCGGGGGCAGACACGCTACTGTTGTTTGCGATCCGATGTACAAAGCAAAGAAAGGCTCACGCGAAAAAGAGAGCGCCATCATGCACGCGGCAACCAAGAATGCATCCACGACCTCAGTGGATAAACAGGTGCTCTTACAGACGTTTCGAGCCTGGTTGTTGAACGAAAGCCAGTCGTGTTACATCAGAGGAGTCTTCGACAACGGGAGTCAGAGAACTTTCATAAGAGAAGACGTGTCGAGGAAATTGGGATTACGCACCGTAAAAACGGTTGACTTGTCAATCAAAGCTTTTGGAGGATCTAACGGAGCACCACGAAGGAAACACAACTTAGTACAAGTAGCCGTGATGAGCCAGTTCAGCCATTTGCAACACGAAATCGAAGCAATTGAAGTTCCATTTATCTGCGAGGAATTAATTGAAGCTCCCGCTGCACACTCTTTTGTCCATAGGCTGACCAAGGAAGGACGATATATTGCTGACTTTCTGCTATTCCCTGGACTCAAAGGAGAAGCTGGTATCAGCTTGCTTGTGGGAGCAGACCAGATATGGAAATTCCTCCTAAACGAAGTCTGTGTGCATGGCGAGGACAAGTGCCTGGCGGCTATAAACACGAAGCTCGGTTGGACCTTCCAAGGACCGGTGACAACTGGCGGCGGAGTTTTTACAGAAGCTGGAACACATATCTGTGTTCTCCAAACAAACGGCGTCGAATCGGAAGTTTCCGACACGCTCCAGCAATTCTGGGAGCTCGAAAGCATTGGAATACTTGACGCTTCAACGAACTTCAGCCACGACAGCGAAGTTCTCCAGCAATTCAGCAAGGACATTGCTTTTAAATACGGAAGGTATGAAGTAGCTCTTCCTTGGAAGAACCTTAACGTGGACCTGTCAGACAACCATGGGGTTGCAGTCAAGCGGCTACACAGCTTGGTTCGACGGCTCATCACAGATACAGAGATGATCCAGCAGTATGACGCAGCTGTCCGGCAATACGAAGTGGATGGACATGCAGAAAAGATAACTTGCAGCCAAAGCTTACCTGACAAGTGTTACTACATGCCTCATAAGGCTGTGGTACGAGAATCATCCACAACGACAAGACTGCGAGTCGTCTTTGACGCCTCATCCCACGCACTTGGGGTCGCTTCACTGAACCATCATCTGGAGAAAGGGCCGAATCTGACCAATGACATAGTGAAGACACTCGTGAACTTCAGGCTGCACAACATAGGTCTCACGGCAGATATTCAAAAGGCTTTTCTTCAGATATCTATTAGAGAAACCGACAGAGACGCTCTACGATTCCTGTGGTTTGAGCACATGCCAAAGACAGGCCATCCCCTGCCTAAAGTTAAAGAGTATCGAATGACTCGCGTACCTTTCGGAACGACGGCAAGTCCATTTCTACTGACTGCCACATTACAGCATCATTTCAAGCGTATGGAAGTAGCCTTTCAAAACACAACGAGGCTGCTCTGTGAGAACTTTTATGTGGACGATCTAGTCACGGGAGTTTCGACTTCAAACGAGGCATTTCGTGTCTACAGAGAAGCTAATGTCATCCTTGAGGAAGCTGGCATGACGCTTCAAAAATGGACCACAAACGACGAGGCGCTTCAACAACACATTGGAAAGGGAGTAGCACCGTCTTCGGCTTCGGCAGCTAGAAAGGTCCTCGGTCTTTTGTGGAATACCGACACCGACGAGCTTCACCTTAACGTCGAAGCAGTGCTGCAGTTCCTCGGAGACAAAGACAACACTAAGCGCTTTGTTCTTCAGACGACAGCACGGCTGTTTGACCCTTTGGGGTGGTTGTCTCCGTTTCTCATCAGGATTAAAATCCTTTTCCAGAGGATTTGGGAACACGGCACCGACTGGGAAGAAGACATGCCTGGAGCATTACAGAAAGAATGGGACGAATGGTGTGAAGAATTCAGGGCGTTACAGACATTTTCGATTCCCAGATGTGGGTTGAAGAGCTTTTTAGATAACTCTGCACTCTACCAACTTCACGTGTTTGCAGACGCCAGTTCGAGTGCCTATGGTGCAGTGGCCTACCTCAGGATCGAGGATACAACCGGAAATGTGAGCGTCCAACACTTACTCTCAAAGTGTCGGGTAGCTCCTATCAAGCGTGTCACCCTTCCTCGCTTGGAACTAGTTGCGGCAGTTCTGGCCGCTCGTTTAATGAAGTTCCTGAAAGAGACGCTGGCAAACAAGCATTGGAACATGATTTACCACTTGTGGACCGACTCAACTGTCACTCTATGTTGGATCCGAAGTCCTGCAGCCAAGTGGAAACAGTTTGTTTCTAACAGAGTGACAGAAATACAGACAGCAACCGATCCGTCTCACTGGAGCCATTGCCCTGGAAATGAGAATCCAGCGGATCTCTTGACTCGAGGACTTTCTGCAAGGGAACTTTTAACTAACAACCTCTGGTGGAGAGGACCTGAATGGCTTTCAAGAGCACAGGAAACCTGGCCTGGGATAACTGCTGCCGTCAAGTCTACAGACGTGGATAATGATGAGATATTAGAATTGAAACGTGATGTTCCAGTTCTCCTCAGCGTGGCAAAAGAGCCGATATTCAGCCCTGACAAGTACAGCACTTGGACCAAGATGACAAGAGTGACAGCTTGGATCAAGCGTTTCGCAGACAACTGCCGTTCACCGACGACTCGTCGTGAAGGTGCACTTACGGCACAGGAACTTCGAGCAGCCGAAAACGTGTGGTTACGTCAAGTACAGAGAGAAGCATTTGTAAATGAAATGCCACAACTAATGAAAGGAAAAAACCTGGAAAATACTTCACCAATACGAGACCTCCATCCTTTTATTGACGACGAAGGACTCGTCCGAATTAGGAGCCGCCTCCAAAACGCGGTGGTGTCCTACAACGAGAAAAGCCCCGTACTACTTCCAGGTGAACACTCTGTGACAAGACTGATTGTTCTACATGCTCACAAAGCGGTGCTCCACGGAGGGGTTGGTGACACCTTAACTGAACTGCGGGCTAGGTTTTGGGTCACGCGTGCACGACAGGCTGTTAAACGGGTTACCGGAAAGTGTCTACTTTGTGCCCGGTTCCGCCTTAAAGCGGCAAGTGCGCCGATGGCTCCCCTTCCAAGTGACCGAGTCCTAAGCTCTCGTCCTTTCGAAGTTACGGGAGTAGACTTTGCCGGACCCATTTTTGTGAAAAACTGTAGCGTAGTGAAAGCGTACTTTGTGCTATTCACTTGTGCTGTGGTTAGAGCTATTCATCTTGAGCTTGTTGTAGACCTTACGGCAGACTCTTTTCTGATGGCTTTTAGAAGATTCTGTGCCAGGCGTGGCACCCCGCGAGTTGTGTACTCGGATAACGCTGCAACTTTTAAAAGAGCGTCAAGAGAACTAGCTGCAATGCACCAGTTGCTGAGAGAAGATGAAGTGAAAAACTACTATGCTAGTCATCATGTAACGTGGAGATTTATCGCAGAAAGAGCGCCATGGTGGGGCGGTTTCTGGGAAAGGCTCATTGGAATTGTGAAGACGTGCCTTCGCAAATTATTGGGAAAGGGGTCTTTCGATCTGCAACAGCTGGGCACCTTGCTGTCTGAAACCGAAGCGGTTGTGAATTCAAGGCCGATCACTTTCATTTACTCCAGTTCCAATGAGCCAGACGTATTGACTCCGTCTCATTTTTTGTTAGGTTGTCGTATTCTATCTCCTACAGAGGCTTCAGATGAGTCAAAGGCTCAGCTAGAAATCCTCAATCTTTGGATTCACCGACAGCGTACGATGGAGCACATGTGGAAACGATGGCAGCATGAATACCTACTTGTGCTCCGCAGTTTTCACTCTCGAAAAGTGCAGCGTACTCATAACCTAAAAATAGGTGATGTAGTAATAATTCATGATGATAGTGTACAAAAACTGTTCTGGAAGACTGGGGTCATTACGGGACGCATTCAAGGCAAAGATGGTGTAGTGCGGGCATGTAAGGTAAAGCTGCCAAAAGGGAGTGAAATCATCAGGCCTGTGCAGCGTTTGTACCCCCTTGAAATTCCCACCTCGGGCCCCGGAGTGTGTTAAATATTGTAAACGAAGAGAAGGAATGTGCGCGCGACAAAGGACTGAAGACGAGGAAGTCCGAAAGAGAAGCGCGAGGACAGAGGACATCGAGACGATCGAGGCAGCGGGGAGCGTTGTACCTATCTGCTAAGTAAACGCGATTTTCCATTTTACACCGTGGACGTCGTTCCTCTAACTACATGAAACACCCTCCCTTCCTCCTCTCCTTCTCCCCTCCTTCTACCCTCCTCCTATCCTCCTTCAATCCTTTTCCTCCTTTCCCCCTCATACTCCTTCCCTGCTCATCGTCCACCCCTCCTCCTACTCTTCCCTTCTCCTTCCGTTAAATTTACCCCGCAAACTTGTCCTCTAAATTTAGCGAAAAGTTCCCCGCTAAATTTAGCGGGTTAAGTTTCAGCAGGGAAATTGACGTCACGTGACCTCAAGACTTAAACAGTTTTTCCGCTTAAAGGGGCCCTGCAATCATATTTAAGCGTCTACCTTTTTTTGCGGTTTCCACGTCTCTTGCGGTTCGGGCAAGCCAGCGGGCACGGAGAGAGTAACTAAATATCAGTGCGTCATATTTTAACCGGACGACGCGGAAACCTCCTCCTCCGACGGGGGCGACCCGCAGTACCGAAAGCGCGCAAAATGTGGCGTATTTGGTCCTGGGCTTACCACTGGTCAGAGCCGCTAAAATCTTCTTTTTTGGTCGAAATGCAAAATATAAGTGGCGCGAACCGTTTCAGTTATTTATAAAATAGTTTTTGTTCAGTATTTTAGATCAGAAAAGAAACAATAGCAGTTTATAAAGTACGGAAACCAGAAATGACCCGTCGACATACCCGCCATCAAGCGGTGGAAAAGGCGGCGCATACTAGAAAGGAGTAGTGGGATCAGGCGCCGACACGTAAAGGTCCCGGATTTACGCGGCGGCGCTGCGGTCGTATAGACAGGAGGATCCGACCGGCTCCGAGCGTTCCCAAGGCCTTCGGCGAGGAGCTTTGTCTTGCGGTTTGGCCGTTTCGCGGTATGCCAGCGCGAAGTGGCTCCCATTCTGAACTGATCTATACCCCGTGTTTGCTGTCATTTGTGGCTAATGAAGTGTCATGCCGAATTAGCGCTTAATCGCGGAGCAAATGCCATGCGAGCTGCCCAGGCCGCCCGCTTCATACAGCCTATCCAGAACATGCTTTAGTGGCGCCCTCTCGCGCCGTCGACACGGAGTGCGGCTGCCGTGAGCGCTTGATGAGCTCACTACCCTTCCTCTAGTTCACGGCCACTCAAGCAACCAAGGACGTCATGAGGGAGGTTATTTTTTGCTTATTTTTGTAATTCTAATTTGCCTATAACTTCTAAAATAAAGCGAATTGCGAGAAAAGAAAAATTTCACTAAGTTACTACGTTCAGTGCGCTCAGGTTCCGTAGAAAATAAAAACCAGTAAAAAAGTCCTTGCAGGGCCCCTTTAATTTAGAGAGGGAACATGACTTGACATGGCTTCGTGTCACGTCACTTAATTATAAACAAATTCAGTTTCTCCGCTATATTTAGCAGGAAAATTGACACCACGTGACCTCAGCACCAGTTCAATTTCCCGCTAAATTTAGCGGGGCGGTTACGCCGAAGGTGGCGGCGACGCCGACGTCGCTCAAACGCGGAAACGGGAGTCTAAGAGCTGCGCCTTAAAACCAAGAATGTGAGCAATGTATACCGAGAACACGAAAACGGGCAATACGCTAGTCGAGATTGTTTTGCAGCCACATGTTGAAGGTATGCAATGGGCCTTTCTAGAGTTTCCACGCCACATGCGCAGCGGCAGTAGACAGGAGTCCGCCATTTTCGATGGCATGGTGCTTCCGGCTCGGCTCTGCGGGAAGCAGCAGTGGTCGCGCGTTTCGAAGTTCACCGATATAAACCTACGCTCTTCCGTTGTCGGCTGCTGCGACGACAACAAGCGTACGCGGTTTAAGTTTCATCAGGTTTCCTTCTACTAGCCCGCACCAAACGAACCGGCAACTGTGGATTCGGGCGATCCGGCGAAACAATGCGGGCGGCTCGCAAAGGCAGGCCTCAAAGTACTCCCGTGTTTGCAGTTGCCGCTTCAAGGAAGGTTCATGTTTTTGTTTCTTTATTTTTATTGGTGCGTAAATACCAGTAAGCAGAAAGATTAGGAATGCTGTGGTGTTGCTTTTGTGCCACGCAGAGCAAGCAGCTCGGAGTTGGCCTTTCTGCGATCGTGCGTTTGACTGGCGCAAGTTTTTGCTTGCTAAAGTGACGGTCTCGCGTTGCTACGGAAGACGCTTTTCTGATCTACAGTTGTTGTAAACATAAGAATCACCCATGGTTACCAAATAATCTCAAAGCATTGACGTAAAGCGGCTATGCCGCAGAGTTTCTTGGTACGTGCACACCCGGAAAGAAATGGGAGCAACTTTTTTTCTCCACGACCGCATCAGCTGGTCTTGTGGTTAAAGAAGGAAGATGAAACAACCGACTTGATCTGTTGTCTTTATATATGTATTGAGTAAATAAATTAGTTTGCAACATCGTATACACGCGCGAGACTCAAGACAGGCAGGTGTGGCCGATTTCGTGTTTATTCTTCAGGAGCATCAGCGACACAGAGCTGTAGCCTGAAGTCGGTTGATATAAATGCGGATGCTCGCTCTTAAATCGGTGGGTGCACGTAGAAATTTAAAGTATTAATAAAATATGTATTTTAGTGGTGAATTGGACCTTGTGAATTCTCCCAGTGTAGCTCCCCTCCAGTAAAAAAGTAGACCAACAAACTTGCCATGCAGAGTAAACGGCGTTCTCAAACAACTCTGTCGTTGCCGAAAACGTTTGACGTTGTCACGGGCGAGTTTGTTGGTTTAATTTTCCGCGGAAATGAAGCTACGCTTTGAAACTTCAAAGGTTAAAATCGACCACAAAAATACACGTTTGATGAAAACTTTAGGTTGGTATGTGCAGGAGCCGAGTTCTTCGGGCGATTTTAGAGTGAGTCTTGTCGTTTATTCGTACTTCTTGTGAATGATAATTTGCAAGCAGGTTAAACAAATAGCTCGCTATTCGAAAAAAGCTTTCATAAACTGTAACTTTGACTTGAATATTTTCTAATCATATCGCCGCTACTGGATATGAAATGAAACCTAGTTTACTGTGGCCATTTGTCAACCGGGCCGTCGATAAGAACGGACGACAAGGCGAAGTCTGTCCCCCATTCATTCGACAAAACGAACAAACAGACAAAGTCGTCCTTGGTCAACGCCTTCATTGACAACAAATGTACTTGCGGACCACGTTGGATAGGGGAAAAACAAGCTCTGAATGCCTTTACCGTACGCGCTCAGACAGGCAACATTGCTTGGAGCGGTCAAAACAGGAAGCAAAGTAGGCCATCAAAAATGTCTATCCTGCTTCCCGATATATAGCGCCAAACATCTGCGGAAAAGGCCCATTGCCTGTCCCCTTTTACAAAGCCCTACAGTTGTACTGCATTGTAAACTCAAGTTCATATTAAGGTTTGAAGTACGATTATTGTCTTGCTGAGTTTGGTCCCACGTGAAAAAGTCGAAGCCAGTCTTTGTGCCCCATGTTTGGAGAATGGCGGTAATATATATAAACTGGCGGACCCTTTTTTTAGAATTATTATATCCTCTTTTCGAGCTTAATATAACGTGCGCTGCACAAAAAGGTAAAATGCCTTTTGACTCACTGTAAAAGCAGCCGCAACAAACAATTAAAAAAGGCAGCATAAGTCGTTGGAATGTTGTCCTGTACACGCTGTTCATTTTCGGTGTATAAATTTATTTGTTATACCGAATAATATTTACAACATTGAAAAACATATTGCGACAACATTCTGCCAACAATATGAGCAGTTTCAACGGAATAGATTTTCTAAGAGGCACTGACATGCTGAAAACGATAAATGGTTTTGCTAGAAATTAGATGCATATGGTTTTACCTTGACATAAAGTTCCATATAAAATTAAATTTCCCGTCAATACTCAACATGTCCGCCATTGTGAAGGGCCGGGGTGTGACGTTAGATGTTGTATCGGATGTAGCGTGCAAACAGTACGCAGAAAGCTCGGAATACTATGGTCTAAAGTGCGATCTAGCCATGAATAACATAAAAAAGAGCGGAGTGAGGCAATGACTAGAAGTTGATGTCAAATTTTAATGTTGAAACTTTAGAAAACTGGTCATTTGTTTATGGCATGCCGGCGTTCAGCTCGAGCGCAAGACAAATAGCGATGTGCCGGATACGTACATCCGGATGCCGCAAATAAAGTTTAATGGTATAAATACAAATAATTTGCGTGCTGTAATTGACCTTTTGATGCTTTGGCTCAGTTATTCTTGAACCTTTAGCGCGATAGAAGCCGGCTGTGACTAGGCCTAACGAGTTGCTAATTTGCGCGTCATGTTTGCACACTTCGGACACGTCAAGCATACGCCTATCGAGGAAACTCAACTAACACGACTCGAGCCTAACATATGAAGTCAACGCTCTCGGTATTTGACTTGAATAAAAATTTGTGTTCTAGAAGTGCGTTGCTAAAAAAATAATTACAACGTACTGATTTCTATTTTCTTTTTGGTGATCGTAACCGTGTTTAAAAGCGCTACTCAACGTCCTTATAAAATGCATGCCTACGGTAGTCAATTCATGAACAAGCAGTTCATTTCTTCCTACAGCAGCCCCCCCCCCCCCCCCCCTTCTTACAGCACGAATTCTCCTCACAATCAGAGAGTTCTAGCTTGAGAAAATCCACAAAAAAGTAAAAACAAGTGCGACAAAATACTGCATCAACCGTGGTCCACATTGATCCATCGAATACCTTACGGATACCACACTTACTGTAATGTTTTCAGCGTTACCAATAATGTAGCCGAGAGTGTTGAGTGTGTGAGCGAGTCAACATCAAAGTTTATTTTCTCATCATTAAATAAAAATTTTCCTGAAATATCAAATAGACGTCTTCAAAAGAGCGTATTAAAAAAAGTCATTGATCACAGTGAACAGAGTACAGACGTACTTTTTATTATATCTTTCATTTTTTCAACACAATCTCGAGAAATATACTACATTCGTTTCATGAAAACACTGAATTCTTAGAAACACCTATAAATAAAATTAATTGTATTTTAAAAGCAACAACATTTTCTACCTTCAAATTATGCAAGAACCTCGCTAACGACACTTTTGATGGGCATAAAGTACTTGCATAACATAATATAGGACAGAATTAAATGCATAAATGCTGCCGACATTTTTATACCTAACGAACATGTATTCGTGACAATGTTTTTTTCTACACACTCATTTTTAGACGGCGAAAATATCACAAAAACAGGCAATGAATGAGCTTAAATGGCCAAGGATTAAAAATTTAAATATAAATAAATAATAACAGGCCAATTGATATTGAAAAATTGTCACTTTCGTTCTTTACTCCCTTTCGTAACGTTCGGCCGCCTATTCTTTATTCTAAGAAGCACGTTCACGTTAGTGAGACTTTTTTCGGGATTGGCAAAATCACAAAAGACAAAAAAAAAAAAAGAACGCTAACGGAAATCTGTTTTAAGAATTCTTTGGAACCTGGAACACCTGCCCAACAACAAACGGAGCTGACAGACGGTTCATTCACACCCGGAGATTCTCAGATCGTGTGCATTCCTTAAGCTCATTGCATCCTTAATACATATTAAACACCTGCTGCGTCATTAGGAAATAGCAAGAAAGCAAGATTTAGTTTTCGTTCTCATCCTCTAAAACTCCGACGCACAAAAACAAATACAGGAAGTAAAGCCAATATAAAATTTGTCTCTTCCTACAAAATAATTAACAGACATCATTTCATAATTATCTCATTCACATTCGTATCAGCAAAGGTGAAGTAAGCAAATGAATCACGTGCGTCTAATGGGAATATGCTAAAATGTATGCTGTTGCGCCAGGATGGGCCCTACCTTATTCCGCTAACTAAATCGTTTTGTAGTCCTGCTGAAACCTGAAATATTTGAAAAGAGAAAAATCACTATAGTCGGTTACAAGTTAAGAAGGTAGGAGAAGCTCCTCCCACAAGCGTGGTGCGCCGGTTTCAAATCCCTCCGCAATCGAAAGAAGAGTTCACTGGAAACGCTCCTTGTTCCGCTTCAATGGATAGATAATGGCGACAGAGTGGTGGCAACTTGTCTCCGACCCCCACTTTTTAAGAAAGCGACCTTTGTATTCATCGGAGAAGGAACCGAGGCCCTGAAAGCAGCCTTTGTATCAATCGGAGGGGGAAGCTAATCCCCGAAAGTTGTCTTTGTTTCCATCGGAAGGGGGAAGACTTAATCTCCCTCTCGTGGCTTCCACGATGCCAAGTCAAAGTCGAGAGATAAACCAAATATGTACAGAAAGGCACGACCCTCCTCGCGCGTTGGCCGCAACGTCACGGAAACGATGGGACGCTATTGGATGCGGAGGTGGCGGAGGGATATATGATTCCCTTTGAGGGGCATTTGCCGCTACCTTCTTGACTTGTAACCTACTATAGCCTTGCGCGTGTTGCACGAGTTCTAACTTTTGCGTACCACTCCCCTTCCCACACGCCCTAAATATGTCTAAAATTGAGTGTTTAAGTGGTTTCCGATGACGCTTAGCAAGCTTATAATTGAAACTATACATTTATTTTCAATATTTAAAATGTTAATCGACAACGTTTAGTCTTTAACCGACTTATCGTGACAATTAGCACCCGATTATATGTCGCCTTCACCTTATAACTCCCAATATCGGACCGCATTAGTGTAGCTTTCATGGTTATAATTTTGTTAATAAATCCGCAAAGCCTTGAAAGAGTATGACAGGGTATTTATGCTCGCCAAGGTTTTTATTTGTACATGACAGACGAGAGCTAAACCAAACTGATCACAAGTTGCGGCTCAAAATTCGTTGTCTTTCCGCCCGAAAACCGCCGATCGAGAGCTTGCCCGTTTCCGCTTCACTTACTGTCTTCTCCGTGGTCACGTGCCGTTTTCTATGGTTTAGACACACAGACCGAATATAATCAAAGTCGTGGGTGAAGCGCACGCTCAATATTAAAAATAAAAAAAAATGATACCAATTTTTTGTGACTTCTAAAAAGCTGCAAACAAATTGACTGAAAAGAGGAAAAATAAAAATTGCTCAGAGAACCTGGAGCACTTTCTCTGCGTACTGGGCCTTTTCCGGAGTTTCCGTGGTTCATGCGCAGCGGCAGCACACAGGAGTTCGCCGATTTTGATGGCGTGGTGCTTCCGGCTCGGGCCTTCGGAAAGCACCTATGGTCGCGCGTTACGAAGTTCTCCGACATGAACCAACGCTCTTCCGTAGTCGGCTACAGCGACGACAACAAGCGTACGCAGTTAAGTTTTATCAGGTTTGCTTCTACTAGTCCGCACCCAACGAAGTGGCAACTGTGGATACGCGCTATGCGCGAAAGAATGCACAGGGTTCGAAAAGGCTGCCTTCAAAGTACTTTAGCGTTTGCAGTGGCCACTTCAGGGAAGATTCATGTTTTTGTTCCTTTATTTTAGAGCGCAGCTCTTAGGCGCCCATTTCCGGCTTCAGCGGCGTCGCCGTTGCCGTCGCCGTCGGCGTCGTGGTCGGCGTAACCGCGCGGTGCATTATGGGTAAATTTTCCCGAAGGGACCCGAGGTCCTCCCGAAGGACCTCGGGTTCCTTCGGGAGGACCTCGGGTTCCTTCGGGAGGACCTAGGGAGGACCTCGGGTTCCTTCGGGAGGACCTTGGCTTCCTTGGGGAGGACCTCGGGAGGACCTCGGTAGGACCTCGCGTTTCTGCTGGAGGACCGTTAGGTCACGTGACCTCGGGGGGTGACGTGACCTTACGGTCCTCCCGAAGAAACGCGAGGTGACGTGATCCCCAGGTCACGTGACACCCCCGAGGTCACGTGACCCCCAGGCCACGTGACCCCCTGATCACCCCCCCCCCCGAGATCACGTGACCCCTCCCGGTCACGTGACCCCCCCCCCCCCGTGCCTTCCCGTCCTCCTCAAGAGCTGCGCTCTAATTCGGCGTTACAGGGAGTTGTAAACGGCTTTCATTTTTTTACTGGTGTTTAAATACAAGTCAGCTCCCGCGTTTCAAGTTGCTACTTCGGGTTTATGTTTTCGTTCCTTTATTTTTTATTGCTTAGTAAATACACGTCAGCTCCCGCGTTTGCATTTTCCACTTCAAGGAAGGTTTATGTTTTCTTTCCTTTATTTTCATATTGGTGTGTGAATACAAGTCAGCAAATTGGTTAGGTATTTATTGGAATTACCAGCTGAACATAAGAGAATATAAACACACACAAAATTATACATCCATGTTCAGCTGGTAATTCTAATAATTATGAGCGAACTTGCTCAGCTTCAACACGTAACATGGTTAGGTATGCTGTCGTGTTGCTTATGTTCCACGCAGAGCGAACGCCTCGGAGTTGCCGAAAATAATCCCTGGAGAAGGGGAACAAGAGGGAGAGAGGACAAAAACAAATCTCCAAACACAGCTAGGTGACGGTGCGCGAGCGAAAAAATCCGCCTTGGCCGGGTATCGAACCCGGGACCTCTCCATTACAGGTGGAGCGCTCTACCAACTGAGCTAACCAGGGGTTAGACGTCAGGAGAGCAAACGGATTTTATCAGCTGCTACCATTCTAACACCAACAAGGGTGAAGCTTGCAATTTAAGGTTACGATTATAATGCAATTAAAATGCAAAGGTGCAAGCGAGCTGGACAATAACGACGAAAAAAGAATGACACCTGTAATGGAGAGGTCCCGGGTTCGATACCCGGACCAGGCGGATTTTTTCGGTCGCGGACCAGTCACCTAGCTGTGTTTGGAGATTTGTGTTTGTCCTTTGTCCCTCTTGTTTCCCTTCTCCAGAGATTATTTTCGTCATTCTTGTCCAGCCCGCTTGCACCTATGCATTTTAATTGCATTATAATCATAACCTTAAATTGCAAGCTTCACCCTTATTGGTGTTAGACTGGTGGCAGCTGATAAAACCCGTTTGCTCTGCTGACGTCTAACTCCTGGTTAGCTCAGTTGGTAGAGCGCTCCACCTGTAACGGAGAGGTCCCGGGTTCGATACCCGGACCAGGCGGATTTTTTTCGGTCGCGCACCAGTCACCTAGCTGTGTTTGGAGATTTGTGTTTGTCCCTTGTCCCTCTTGTTCCCCTTCTCCAGGGATCATTTTTGTCATTATTGAAAGCTCGCTTGCACCTTTGCATTTTAATGGCATTATAATCATAGCCTCGAAGTTCGCGTTTCTATGGCGGTGCGTTAGAGTGGCCCAAGTCTTTGCTTGCTAAAGTGGTGATCTCGCGTTACTATGCAAACCGCCTGTGTGCTTTTTAGTTGTTGTTAGCATTGAAATTTCCCACGGTTATCAAATAAAAAGGTAAATAGGCTGTGCTGCATAGTTTTGTTGCTATGTGCACGCCCGAAAAAAAAACGGGAGCAATCGTTTCTCTCCACGACAGCATCAGCTGGTCTCGTGGTTAAGCAAGGAAGCGGAAACAACCGACCTCATCTGTTGTCTTTTTGTGTGAATCAAGTAAATAAATTAGTTCGCAACATTGCCTAAACTCGCGAGACTCAAAACAAACAGGTGTGACCGATTTCGTGTTTCCTTTTTTCTTCAGGTCCTACAGTGACACAGCTATAGCCTGAAGTCCGGTTACAGAAATACCGACGCTCGCTCTAAATTCGCCGACTGCACGTAAAAATATAAAATATTCATCCAATGTGCATTTTAGTGTTGAATTTGACCTTGTAAAATTTCAAAGCGGAGATGCCTTCCAGTAAACAACGAGACCAACATACTTGCCATGAAGGGTAAACGGCGTTCGCAAACGACTCTGCCGTCCCCGAACACGTCCACCGGTGACCCGGGCAAGTTTGTTGGTCTCATTGCTTACAGGAATAGTGCTAGGAGTTCAAATTTCACAAGCTGAAATCCACCACAAAAATACACGTCTGATGAAAAGTTGAGATTGCTACATGCAGGCGCCAAGTTTTTCAGACGATATTAGAGTGATCCTTGACATTCATGAGTACTTCTTGTCACTTAAAATTTGCAAGCAAGTGAAACAAATTTCTCACTATTCAAAAAAGTTTGCTTCAACTGTAACTTGGTCTCAAACATTTTCTAAATTTACTGCCTATGCTGCATACAACATGAAACCTAATTTAATGTAAAGCTTTGTACTTTCTCCTTGATCAAAAAGAACTTTAATCGTGCCGAAGGTCGTCAATTGGCGAATACAACGAAGTCCGTCGTCCATTCATTCCGCAAAATGGACGAAGTCGTCCGTAGTTAACGCATTCATTCAAAACAATTGCAAACTAGTTGATCGCGTTAGATAGAACAAAAACAAACACTGAATTTCTTTACCGACCGCGTTCAGACAGCCAACATAACTTGGAGCGGGCAGAACCGGATGCAAGGCAGGCTATCAAAAACGTTTCTCCTCCTTCCCGATAGATGGCGCCCAAAATTTGCGGAAAAGGCCCATTCTCAACATGGCGTCGTATCGCGGGAGTCGCGGGCTGGACGGCTGAACGAAGCGGACTCATCAATGACGGCGGACGACGGACGTGGGAGCTCTACTTTAGAGCCGTTGTTCGAGAAACCAGCAAATCTGTCTAGTTTAACCGATCAAAACAATCAGGATTTATTCTGTTCCGCCCGACCGCCATGCTGGTTCGCACGAGGAGGTCACCGAGTCGTCGCCCCCTCTCCTGGCTAAAGACATCGCTCGCGCTAGAAACACGAATTGACCCGTAAGTGGCTTCGTCTGGGTCCAAACAAACTGTTGCTAGGGACGTTGCTATGAACTAATGCATGGAGGCTCCACATGAGGCTAGATTTTTGCTTACAAGTAAGTAAATAATTTTTTGCAAGCAACCTAACTTCTTGATATGTAATTATGAAGATGTTCTGTTCGTCTCAGTGTCGTATTGCAACGATGAAAGCCATTTCTGAAGTATTACACTCCGCTTTGCTTTGGTAGCAGCCGGCACGACAGATTTGCTGGGCTGTGTTGCAGCGGGCGTCTACATTGAATTCCGTCGGTAAACGAGCGACGAAAACAAGT
Source organism: Ixodes persulcatus (assembly GCA_013358835.2). NCBI lineage: Eukaryota > Metazoa > Arthropoda > Arachnida > Ixodida > Ixodidae > Ixodes > Ixodes persulcatus. The sequence continues at coordinate 20,304 of JABSTQ010005796.1, forward strand.
AAATCGCATTGGCCGTAGAGGCCTCCGCAATGTGCGTTTTTCTGTGAAGAACCCAGCTACTTCAGAGAGGTGAAAATGCCGTAAAATCAAACACGTCATGTAGATCAGTTACGACGACGACCTGAAGTGCATTACCGGCGTAGTGCAGGCCAGCATGAGAAACAAATCGTACGCCGTCCAGGTAAGTCGTTTGTTATTATTAATATTGAGGTTGTCAGGTTATTAAAGAATTGCATGTCTACCGCGATTTCGCAGTATTTTGCTTTTTTTTTTTGGTATACATCGAATTCCGTGGATGTGCTCTGCTGGTAAAGATCTCCATCGAACCCGCAATGTGAGTGAGTACACTCTGTAATAAACTCACCTTATGTTTTTTATTCGGTTCTTTCGCGCTTTGGGATCTTGCAAAAATGTTAAGAAACTGCAAGAATCTTTATTTACTCGATGTTTACAACCAGGTACGAAGCACCCTCCCATAGCGCGAGTCCGCAAACAAAATTTGGGATCTCAACCGATCGCCTGAAGTGCTTTTCTCACGGGTGCAATGAGATCTTTTAGCAGACGATCATCTCGATCGACGCACGAACTTTCGATAAACCATATTTTGAATCGGCGCACCCCACTATAAAATTTTAAAAGTGTCTGAAACTCATTATATTTCAAACAAGTGCAATATCAGAATATTGTCTTTATTCAAACGATTTAGACACCGGCGCCGGCTTGGCCGGCGCCGGTGTCTAAATCGGCAGACGACACACGACTTGCATTCTTCGTCTGCTGCAGGCATCTTGAGGACCAGAAGTTGCAGTCGTAAATATTTCAGAAACAAGCGATTACCGGCACACTTCTGTCGAAACATATATGCCATTCAAGCTTTCTATATCTGTTATTTTTAGAAGTTCAAATACTACTCCTGATTTTTGAACGGTCGGGTTTTCGTAGTGAAACCTAGCCACATGTATTTTTCCATAACAACGACCCTAGAAACGGTTTGTTTGGACCCATGACGTCACACTTACGAAGTCAATTTGTAAGTGCTTGAAAGACGCGTAAACGTCAAACACGAAAGGCTTGACTTTTGAAGGCTTTTTTTTTTTTGTGTGTGCGACGTAGAACGTGCGCATTTTTGTCTGCTTGGCACGGTTGAAAAAACGAAGGAAAAAAAATAAAAGAATATTCGGTCGGGTGTAGCCAATTGACTTCCGGTAATTCTCTCTCCTCCTCTACATTTCTTTTTCCTCCCCGGTCCGGTTTCCGTTTCGGTTTAAATCAGTTATGTTTTTTTTTTCTACTGTTTTTTTACGTTACTAATAATACACGTGACGATGTAGCAAAATAGTGATTGGGTTGTTTTCTGGCACCATATTGAAGCGTCTGGCAAAACAAAAAAAAAGAAAATGTTTTGGAGGGTGTCAGTGACACTCTGAGAAAAATCTGTAAAAACGATATATATTAGGTAAGACACTAGCTTTTTTCCTAACAATTTATATTTGCTGTCCGAATATCACACACAATTTAATAAAGGTAAACAATGGGACATTGAGTATAGCTATTGATTTATTTCGCACGAACTATTCCTTGAGCGTACAAGCAACAACACGATTTCGTGAAATGATCTGCGGCGTACTGGACGTAGCGGCTTGATGTGTTATTTCTTTCGTTTATTCCGGTGCATAATTGAGTCCAGGAGAGCCTTCTGGACACTCCGAAGGGTCTAGGCATCGACCGCTGGGGTGCCGGAAGGTGTCGCCGTCACAGACACATTTTACTTCACAATCATCGTCATCTTCTAAGTAGCACTTGCATTCTTTGCAGGTTGGGGGTATTGGGCTATAGCAAGTTCCTTCATCACACGAAGTGTTCCGCTCGCTCCAATTATTGCATGCTTTAGGATGTTCACCAGGCTGACAAACCGTTGTGTCTGAAAAAAAAAAACGGTATAAGTTGCAGGTTTTTTTGGCTCCATAAAACCCTAGAATAGCAAATAGATGATCAGTGATTCTAAAATAGTGCGATGTTTCATCATGGCTCCTTACTCCGGCCACAATAAGCGAGCACCTTTAGAGGTTTTTCAGATAATGATGTGGGATCATATGCGGAACACGTGAAGAAGCTGATATATAAAAAGAGCGGGGTAACAACTGGGCAGAGAACAAAATAACGCATAAACCTGACACAGTAATAAAGTCGCTGTGCAAGTACCGCACGGTCATTATCATATTTAGCTAAATGTGGTATGCCAACATGTCCCATTTTAAATTGTTCTTAAATATGTCTTTTATAGGCGCTTATATATAGCAGAAATCCCATGGTGCCACCTATATTCGACCAAAAAAGAACCGGGAACAGAATGCGTGTGCCTTCCCTCCTTAAACGTTATCAATATACCACGTTTTGTGCGCTAGATTGAAGGTGCAAGGACTCGAAGCAGTAATGACATAGCAATCTAGGGCATAAAGCAGTGCTGGCCTAGCCTAACATGAGCTGTTGTCGTGCGCGCACCCCAACAAGCTTCTTTCTGCAACATCGTATATGAGCACAAAAACAAAGCAAGCGATTTAGAATAAGAAAATTATGCTTGTGCTTGCGATGTCCAATGAAAACATTTAAATTTTTATGGTTGCATCTTACCTACACCTATTGATATTTTCTCCAAGATATATATATCAACCAATATGTTTGTGCCCACTCAGCGTCCATGAGCAACATAAAAGCACGTGACGGTTAAAATACTTTTTAGTCTGCTGCAACATGAAATCGGCGGAAGCTCAGCATCCAGCAGTCGCTCGATGCCTTCAGTCGTGCTTTAGATGCACGTGCTCACTGAATGGCGACGTGTTATCGAAAGCACGAAGCCAGTGCAATCATGTGCACAGGCTGGAATTCAGAGTAAACAGAATACAATAAATTGCAACGGTCTTACCAGCACTCTCCACGTAGAAAGGAACTGCAACCAACAGGACTAGGGTAAATATCTTCATAGCTTAAGTTCTTCGCCCTGGCGAAACTTGTGCTGACGCAGTGTAGAAGGTTTCAAGCGCCTTTTATACTTGGAGTAGGAATTTCTCCGGCGTGTCAACAACCTTTATTGCGACGTCAAATATTACGAGTTCAAACAAAACAAACAAATTTAAATACGCAGAATGAGGAGAAGCGAATTCAGGCGCAGCGGAAACATTTCCGCGTTCGCATTAAACGAGCCTAATTACTTTGATGATTGAATCATGTATGGTAAGCTGGGGCCGGAGATAAATATTATATGCATGTCTTGATAATATTTTTATTCTCCCGAATACTGAGATAATTAATATAATTTAATTGACTGACTTCCAGCGTTTAGTTCCTGTGGTTACTTGTGGCCTTCAAAATTAAACAAAAACGAAGCGAAGTTTTTGAAATATATTTATTAACTCCAAGTTTTCTATACATATTTAAATTTCGCAAAATTACGGCGTTTATTGCGCATAAAATTTTACGCGTGTCATTGAACCGTCTGTCAGCTTCGTTCACTTTTTTTTGGGCAGATGTTTCAAGTCGCAAAGCATGAAACAAAAAATAATGCTAACGACAATCTTGCGCTAGCGTTTCTTGCGGCTTAGCAAATCCGCCAATCGATATTGAGTCTCAGCAAACGAAAGCAATTTCTTTAGATTCAAGAATATGCGGCGCATTGATACGAAAATACGAAGTCAGAACGAGACATCCTTTAAATGTCGTGTCCTCTTTTCGCGATGTTTCTTAAGTTTCGTAAATTTCTCATTCACCCCCTATTAAAAAAAAAATGTCTTTGAGGCCTACTAAGATTTCCTGTGAGGGCCTGAGAGGCCTTTTAGGATATCCTGAAATGCCTGATAGGCCCACTAGGCTCCTCTAGTAGGTATGTGGGGCCCATGAAGATATCTTTCCGAAAGGTGGGCCTTCCTTCAGGGTCGTTCTAAAGGTCTGTGTGGCCTTTTAGGGCCGTTTCAAAGGGTCTGTGAAACCCACCAGTCATTATAGGGAGGACCTTGCTGAATTCATCCGAAGACGGTAGTGCGTAAACGTGCTGTGTTCATCGGCAGTCCGCTTCGGTGACGTGAGTGCGTAAACCTGTTTTGTCGCTCTTTATATTGTTTCATTGTGTAGACGCTGCTGCAAGCGAATATTGCTTTGATCGAGGATCAATGACTGCAAACGATGCCCATATATTGCAGCCCATTGAGAACAGAGTCAAGTCTATCTAGCTAGCTTTATCGAACGATCTCGTCCCAAGAATTCGGCGGTGCGAATTGGTTATCCAGCGGCCCAGCCGCCCGCCCAACAACTAAGTAAGCCAAGCCGGTCCGAAATGTGTGACATATACGACGGACAGCAGAGGGACTTATACGTATTACATATATTTACGTACATTTCCTAGCACCGTCTGCGTGTATACAGCGTTTTAATATTTACGAATTCAAGTCCCACCAGCGCGTGATTCTTGCTTCAGAAACGGAGCCTTGAAAATGCCATTTATTGAGGCATAAGATCGCGGCTTCCAAACATGCCTTCGGGCTGCCGAAGCGAATCCAGGCCACACCAGCGCACTATAAAGATCTCTCCTTATTTTTGGGAGAGGGGGTTTCTGACCACGCAGACCACAGCATCCGGAATGTGGAGTGCCCCGAAAGCAAAGTAGTCTGGTTTTATCAGCGCGCGACTGGGAGGGGCGCCTTGAAATTAGAGTCGCCGTGACATCCCCGCGTCCGGATTGGTCAATTTGCTGCCGGTGGCAACGGTCGTAGGTCGGCCGGTCGGCGGGAAAGTCTTTGTTGCTGTTGGCTGCTGACGCTCGGTGAGCTCGTGTGAGGGCGCAGTTTGTGCGAATGGAGTCTGTGCATTCCTGCGGCGACTTTCCACGGCAGGTTCTTCAGGAGTCTGGGCGGCATGGGGCTGTTTTCGATATCTGGGTGGTGCACACGGATGGCCCTATTCACCAGGAGTCGTGCGTCCGAGAACGCAGCCACGCTGGAGGTCGGACAAGCGTCGTAGCCCTGGGAGGAAGCCGCCAAGCGATCCACCTCCTCATACCCTCGAATGCCGCAGTAGGCCGACAGCCACTGGAACACATTTCTCCATTCTTGGCGCTGCAACATGATCGCCGCGTTCGCTAACTCTCCGGTGAGCGATGGTGCACGCTGTAGGTTGGCGAGCTGGGTCAGTGCCACCTTCGAGTCGCTCAGAATTACCAGACAATTCCCGGCGAAGCGCCGCCAGCTCGGCTATCGCCGATCGTGCAAAGGAAAGGCGCTCCGCTGCTCGTGCTCCGAATAGGGTGCCTGCATGTCTGTCTGTCTTAAGGTGAAGACATCCATTGTTGCCCTGAAGGTGCCGGGGCGTGACGCTCTGGTGCCACTCGGCGCACTCGTAAAAATAACTTAAACAAGCAAATGTACGATATCTCTCGAGATTGTGTTAAGAGCATCCGGATGAAATACAAAAAACTTCTCTACAATGTTCAATTTAGTAACGTGATAAGCATGAGTTTCTTTAACACGCTCTCCTGAGGACCTCCATTTGATATTTCAACAAAGTATTTGCTGTATAGTGAGAAAATGAATTTTGATTTTGACTGGCCCAGATTACCATGACTTGCGGCTGCTTTACTAGCAACGCTGAGCAGGAGCAGTGCATTACATGACATATGGCAACCGTAAGGTATTTGCTGGATTGAGGACGGGCCATGGAAAACGCTGTATTCTGTAGCACTTGTTTGTGCAAGTGTTTTTGTGTATTCTCCCAAGCTACAGCTACCTGATGTTCTGACGTCGGAAGGGGGGGGGGAGGGGGGGGGGGGGGGGGTTAGGGGAGGTCTGTTTGAAGAAGTGATCTCCACGAGTATAAATAAACTACCCTATGCATGTCTTTAATAATAACGGCCGGGCCCGTGACTCGCGCTATTATAAAGGGTGTAAGAACACCAGAAAGCATAAGTAAAATTCAGCAACATTCCAGTGCTTTATAACAGCGCCCCTCTGGAACACAAAACTGTGTTCAAGCCAGTGGACTAGAACGTTGACTTTACAATTAGGCTAGCGTTGATTGAGTTCAATTGACTGCGTCTCCTTGACATCTAGAATATCCGAACGTGGCAAGCAAATTAAGGAACCATTAGGCCTACTTACGGCTAGGCGCTATCGTGCTAAGGGTTCAAGAATCATTAAGCCGGCAAGCTACAAGGCCGGCAAAAGCACGGAAACAATTGCTTTTTGCCATTAAGCCTTCTGTGCGGCATCCGGGTCCACGTAAGGGCACATCGTTATTCGTGCTTTCACTTCGTGCCATCATATGCATATGGTCAGTTCTCTAAAGTTGAACCCTTAAAGTCCGCCAGCAACTCTTAATTACCTCTTCACACCGCAAAGTTCCGTTTATTAGTGGAGCTGGGCGTTGATTAAAATTTTAACGCGATTAACCACAAACCTCCATTCGATTAATTAAACGATTCATCGGTTTAGTTTATTCCCATCCATAATTGTTTTTAAAAAGTCAAGATTAAATATTTTGCCTTTGCTGAATACGTGAAAAATGACGCAATGAACAATTTCGGATTTTAAATCATCCTTGATACGCAGTTGCGAATAGTTAAAAGACACCCACAAGCACATATTATTAACCAGCCCTAGAGGCAACGGGGCTCATTGATAGTCTCCATTAATAATGAGCTTGTTTGATTGTTCACAATAGTCTGCTGTGCTCATGTGTGCACGATGTTCGAACCTCTCGTTTTCTACACGCAGCTTCTAATCGTCCAGGCTGCTCTCGCCTCTCAGTCTTTGCATCACCAGCACGACCCAGGGGAAGACTCCGTCACTGTGTTACTCTCAAGTTTGAAGAGCGCTCAAGAGGGCGTCAACGACACCACCTTCTACGCCCGCAGCGAGCAAAACAAGAGCAGCAAGTGCCTCGTCTCTGACGAAAATGCAAGATGAGCATCAACATCAACTGTGGCTTACGAAGCTACAAAAGGGCGGTCCGACTGGTTTGTCACGAGAGGGCAGGGCAGCACTCATGTGTGCACAATGTTCAATCCTCTCGTTTTATACACGCAGGTGTGTAATTGTCCTTACTTGTATTGTAAACGAAGAAGCAATACTTACCTTTTGCTGCTGCCTTGCCACCGGATGTTCTTAACCTAGTTTCTTGAGTGAATTTGTGTCACTCGAGATTTGTTGTTAAGCGGTTACATTGAATCGAATCCGGGACCTGATGACTGCCAAGAAGGCAGTAACCTCTTTGGTAGTGGAAGAGGTGGTGAAGGCTACTCTGGTCACATAACACGTGATTATGAGAGATCATAGTCAGATACAAAGTAACCAAGCGCAATTTGAAGGCAAAATTGACAGCCTCGTGAAAAAAGTAAATCAAATTAAATTAACACTTCAATGATTGAAAGAACAAAAGGTTCAAATCGCAAGCATTGAAAAAAATGTTAAAACAATCGATGATCACTTGAGGGAAGGCCAGAAAAAATCGTTGATTTGGAAGATCGAAGCCGCACTTACAATGTCATGTTTTTTTGGTATTTCTGAAACTGAAAGGGAAACAAATTACTTATTGCGGTCGAAAGTACATAGTGATGTTTTTGAGAAAAAAACGAAAGCCGTTTACAACTTCCTGTAACGCCAAATTAGAGCGCAGCTCTTGAGGAGGAGGAGGGAAAGGTATGAAGATGGGGCTATGCCCTTCCTCCTCTCCTGCTCGCCCACCTTTAGGGGAAACGTTTTCGCTAAATTTAGCGGAAAATATTCTCCGCTAAATTTAGCGGGGAAATTTTTCCACTAGATTTAGCGGGGAAAATGTTCCGCTAGATTTTGCGGGGAAATTTTTCCGCTAGGTTTAGCGGGAACATTTTTTGCTAGATTTAGCGGGGAAAAGTTTTCCGCTCGATTTAGCGGTGAATTTTTTCCTCTAAATTTAGCGGGGAAGCTTTTCCACTAGATTTAGCGGGGAAAATTTTCTACTATACTTTATCTCATCCAACGATGGACTAAGGGCCAAAGCCATGGGCCGCGAGGCCCAATCACGTTTCCACGCTACACTATGACATGCATAGCCTTGATTAGGGGTGGATGAATAATGCTCCTAACCCCAAAACGCTGCATCGTTTCTATAGCTTCGACACAGCAAACAACCTCTTTTTTGCAAGGTAAAATTGTTGAGTCACTCAGTGCTATTTCGATTCAAACCACTGTCCGCCCATCCCCATCAGTGATCCGAGCCGTGGGCACTGATACGCGCATCAAAGCGCAATACGCGATTTCTAAGTGGCTCATGATTGTATCTGGCGGTCCGTAGCTTTTGCCTTTAGTCCATCGTAGGGTGAGACGAAGTATAGATTAAGCGGGGAAAATTGTCTACTAAATTTAGCGGGGAATTCTTTCCGCTAAATTTGGCGGAGAAACTTTTCCGCTAAATTTAGCGGGGAAATTTGCCCATCATGCACCTCGCGGTTACGCCGACGGCGACGGCGACGGCGACGCCAACGCCGCTCAAGCCGGAAACGGGCGCCTAAGAGCTGCGCTCTAAAAACTTGAATTCATGTTAATACAGTCAAGCGTACGCTTCGCGAGGGGAAAAAACAAACAGAAACCGTCCCTTTGTAGTTAAATTTCTTGACTACGGAGAAAAAATAAAACGTGATAAAAAACGAAGATATTTGAAGGGACCAAAATAACGCTTGAGCAAGATTATTCTTTGCAGACTATTCAAAAGCGCAAACAGTTCTAGGAAACCATTAACATCAATAGCGATAAAGGGGAAACTGTTTTCGATCCACAATAAAATAAATATGGCAAGCCAGGCTTTCGAATGGGATAACAATGTGGGACAAATGTGCAAAGACAAATGTTGACCAACTCAACAAAATAGTGGGATCTAGGTGACATCAACACATTCTGGGAAGCACCCTAAAAACGTTCCGACTTTTTACTTTTAATGCGCAAAGTATTGTGAATAAGGGTGACGGTTCGGAAACAATTTACTGACTCATGGCCCCCACGCATTCATTACCACGGAAAACTGACTTCACAGAGGTTTTGGTGATAATGCAGTAATACGCCTTCTTACAGAAATAATAGAAAAAAACAGTGTCAAACGGCGCCGACGTGGCTAGTATTGTTAAAAGTACTTTTGACCTGGGGAGGCTATGACGACAAATGTTTCGTTTCTTCTAAAAAGAGACGCAAGTGACGGAACTGACGATATAGCGTCTGATTGGTTAGAGGCTCAAATGACAAAAATTCCCTCTTTTGTCATTTCGTCACTTCCGTCAGTTCCGTCACTTCCGTTTCTTTTTAGGAAAAACGAAACATCTGTCGAACACAGCCCCCCTTGTACCATGAGTTTTCGTTGACAACGGGGAGGTGTTATGGTGTAAGTTTCATGGTAACGTGTTTGTTGTTTGTGGTGTATATTAGCCCCGAGAAGTTTGCGTGGCGCCCCCATACGGCAAACGGGGGTGACGTCACGGCGAGGACAGAATGTTTCTGTGACTTGCCCCGCTCGCCCAGTGGAGGCTGTGACAACGTTAGCTGTCGGCTCGCTCGTTTCTATTTAACTTTTTTTTGTGCGTGTTTTTTGTAGGAAGTGTAAATTTTTATACCTGGCTTTAGTGAAGTGTGGCCTCTAGCTGCAGGCGAAACTTCAACCGATATTTTGGGTATCGTTGACAGGGCAGGCAACGCATGAATCGCAGTTCGTATATGAAAGGGAAGAAATACGGCCAGAATTGCAGGAGCATCACTATAGATGTGCATCTCACACAATCAATGCTGCGGATGGTTTGAATGCATTGGCAGGTTATGTATACTATTTTGTTTTTCTTTTTTTTAATCTCTGTTTTAAACAAAAACGCCGAACCACAAAAGCTGCATGCTACTCAAGCCACATGTTAAATATAGTCTGGGCTAGGGAGAGAATAATAAAGTGAGAAAACCCAAGTACAGGGAAAAAGTAAAAAAAAGAAGGAACACAGCCATATACCAATTATTTGTTTATATCTGTTTATATTGCTCGCATTTGGCCTTCGCTGGATCGGATAGTATTTCAAAGGACTCCACTGGTGGTATCTGTGGGCTTGTATATAATATCATTCAAGTGACGTACAAGAAACCTATGTGAATGTGTCTAGCCCGTTATTAGTCCCTTCTTAACAATCTATGTTTTACACGCTCTAAAATTGAAATTTTAGCTGAATCAAATTGTCCTGAATCTAGAATACCGGAAGCTTTTCTCGCGCAAATTGTCACCCTTCACAGCTTCCACATTCTCTGCTACTAGTGCAGCACCTTCCACAGGACGGCCGTTTGAATGCTTCCTGTTTTTTTCTCTTTTTTTTTTTTTCTATTGTCAGAGAGTCCAGCTGTAGGGAGTTTCGAGGCTGAGGAAGCTTTTGGGGACCTGCAGCAGTGTCTCTTTTACCTGGAAATGACAACTCAAACTAAACGATTCATTTTCCGAATGTACAAGGCTGGAATAAAAAAAATATTGTCAGTAAAAAGTATAAACGTTCCAAATTACGGTATTATTGCTGTGCATATTTTTGGCCGTTCAATACATCTCATATAGACAACTGGGGGCAATTCGGCTGTTTTTTCTGCTCCCATACAAACTAATTTCCAGTGATTGTGCATCTCCTAAAAAATAAAACATACCTGCATACGTGTACGAACTACATCATCATTTCACGAAGAAGCTATATATATGTAAAATAACCCTGTTTCTTGGGCACTTCAAGGTCCTTCATACCCAGGACTTTTGAAGCATCTGCGAACCAGCGCATGCAAAGTGGCACCCACAGATTCGGGGTTCCGAGCTAATTTGCCGACCGCTCAAAGGCCTTTGACATAAATTCAGTTTCAAATGCCTGCAAAGTGGGGTGTTTTATTCACCTAACTTATGAACATGCAAGGAATAGAATTCCAGCGTAAATAACACTTGCGCTGCCGCTTGACCGATCCCTCGCACGATCTCCTTGTTTCGTGTGGGTGTGGACGGATGGGCGGGTTCATCGGCGGAATTGCCTCCGCCGACAGCTTTCGGTACCTGTAACCTCCTTATAAAGGTAAAAGTGACAAACGCGCTTAGAAAAGGTACGGAAGCACGTCGGTATCGGCCTAACCAAGCGTCTTGTACACCGGGCAAACGAAACCCCGCTCCTCGAAGTGCTTGCGGCACACAACGGCCGACGTTGACGGTGCCTTTACCATGCTCAGTTTCATTGTCCATGCTCTCTTTAACCTCGACGTCTTCGGGTGATGAAATTTGATACAGGTTTCTTTTCGGGATTGGCATTGCGGCACTAAACAGTAGGTCAGCATAATCGCCAACAAGGAGACGGGGGCAGGAAAGCGAGCCGGATGCGAGATCGCAAAGCGGAGTCCTTTCCCTGACGTTACGGTACACCTCACCCAATCAGGGCGCAGCAACCGAAGCGACGCTTGTGTTCGCTGGGGTTAATAGGCCACCAAATACCGCCCCGAGGTTTTTGCAATAAATGTACGATTACATGTCTTGCGCTTCAATGAGAAAACTAAAATTATATTGACTGGAATCTAGTCTCGAGGAACTTGATTGGGCTAATAAAAAACAGGTAAGAATGAAGTGGCGTCCACCGAACTTTTGTTGGATATTGCATTCAGTTTCAATTTTGAACAGTTAGTGAACAGTCTGGCAAGAATAACAAATACGAGCCAATCAATTTTCGAATTAATTTTTGTTAGCAATATGATGGAAGTGGATAAATCGCCTGTTGTCGACGGAGTGTGAGACCATGAAATGGTGTTTCTTGTCGTAAAATTTTATGAAACATGTACCGACAAAGGTCGTCATGAACATACTGTTGGATGTTTTCAAAATGCGGATGATGTGTTTATCCTCGATTATTTGGAAGAACATATTGACCACTTTAGTCAAATGATGTTACCGAATGATGGAAACTTTTAAGGGAATCGTTTCCTACTGCACATATCACTTTTTTCCGATGAAGGGTGTCAGAGCGAAACGACATCACCCGTGGGTAACGAGAGACATTTTGCAAATGAAGCTAAAAATAAAGCGGAAAAAAAACATTTAATGGAAATTACAAATTTGGAGTGACAATTTAGGGAGCTTATCTCTCAAGCCAGGGAAAATTATCGTTGCAATATTTAGTTTCGTAAAACATTTTTGCATTTTTTTCTTAAAACTAAAAAGAAGGAACAACAGACGCGATGGCAAACGGTGAGGTCGTATCATGTCTTATTAAAGTGGCTGAAGGATTTAACAATTATTTTCAGTCACTCTTTAAAGACTCCAGCTGTAACCCGCCGGTAGACAATTTCAACGGCTCTGATGAACCTCGTGTATGTCAGATCTATTCATCACTGAATGTAGTATACTTAATTTGCTTTTTAATATTTGTGTATAAAAGGCGTCTGGATCAGACGACATTTTAAATACATTTCTGAAAAGTAATGCCGAGTGGGTGTCACGATATGTTTTCATAATCTTTGAGACCTCGCGCGACAGTCAAAACTTCTAGCAGACTTGTTTTATGGTAATCTTATATCCACTCACAAAACTGGAAACGAAATGAAAGCGCAAAATTGTTGTCCTATATCATAAACGTTGACTTGCTGCAAACTACTGGCACACATTATTTAAAAATATGTCACTCAGTATTTTAAAACAAGGTATAATATATGAACATCAGCACGGTTTTAGACGAGGTCTAGCGACGGTAACACAATTAATTGAGTGTGCACAGGCATTTTAATTTGTTGTAAATGAGTGGTGTCATGTTGACGTCGGGGTTATAAATTTTTCAAAGGCTTTCGACAGTGTGCTTCCTAACAAATTAATTGAAAAGCTTCATCTGATGGGTCTTAACAGCAACATAGTGCCACGGATTCGGTCTTACCTAACCAACAAAACAAAGTAGGTCTTGTGCAATGAGGTATGCTCTGTCCCCCTCGTACTATCCCCAGGGGTGCCAGAAAGGTCTGTATTAGGTCCAGTTTTGTTCTTATAATATATAAACGATATCAAAATAAAATTCTCTTCAAAACTCAACACGTCCGTCATTGTGAATGGCCGAGGTGTGATATCAGATGTATCAAAAGTAGCGTGCAATCAGTACGCAGAAAGCTCGGAATACTATGAACTAAAGTGAGATCCTGTCATGAATGACATAAAAATGAGAGGAGTCAGGCAATGATTAGAAGTTGCTGTCAGATTTCAATGGTAAAACTTTAGAAAAATGGTCGTTTGTATATTACCTGACGGCGTTCAGATCGAGCGCAAGATAAATAATGATGTACCAAAAAAGTTGACCCGGATGCCACATATAAAATTTATGGGTATAAAAACAAATCGTTTCCGTGCTGTGATTGACCTTTTGACGGTCCGGCTCAGTATTTCTTGAAAACTTAGCGCAATAGAACCCGGCTGCGACTAGGCCTGACGAGTTGCTAATTTGCGCATCATGTTTGCCCACTTCGGACACATCAAGCAGACGTAGATCGAGGGAGCTCAACTAACACGACTCGAGCCTAACTGGGAAGTCAAGGCACTTAGTAGTTGGCTTGCACACAAATCTGTGATCGAGAAGAGTGTTGCTAAAAATAGTTACAATGTTACTGAATTTTACACTTTTTTTTTTTTGTGATCGCAAACTGTTTTTAAAAGTGCGAGTCTCCGCCCTTATAAAATGCATGCCTACAGTAGTTAATTTATTAACACGCAGATCATTTCTTAATACAGCTGCACCCTCTTCCCCCCCCCCCCCCCCCCTTAATTACAGCACAAATTCTTCTCACCATCAGGTAGTTCTAGCTTTAGAAAATGCACAAAAAAACTAGTGCGACAAAAATATTGCGTCGTCCATAGCCAATTTTCGATCCATCAAATAGCATACGGACACCATATGCTATGTAACGCAAAGCTTCTTTTTAGCGCTCCCAGTAAAGTAGACGCGAGTCTTGGGTGTATGAGAGAGTCAACATCAAAGTTATTTTTTTCATAATAGAATAAATATTTCACCGAAATTTCAAAAGGACGTCCTCAGAAGAGCGTATTAAGAACAACTCATATTGAACACAGTGAACACAGTAGAGACGTAATTTTTATTTTATCTTTCATTTTTTCAACACAATCTCGAGATATATATTACAATCGTTTCATGCATGAAACGCAGAATTCTTCAGAAACACCTTGAAATTAAGTTCAAAATATTTGATAAGCAAAAACATTTTCTAGCCTCAAATCATGCAACAACCTCGTTGATGACACTTTTAATAGGCATAAAGTACTTGCATAAGATAGTATAATGCCGAATTGCATAAAAGCTGCCGACATTCTTCTGCCTAACGAAATGTACTCGTAATAACGTTTTTTCCACTCACTTAATTTTGGAGAGGGTAAATATCACAGAAACAAGGAATGACTCAGCGTAAAGGGCAAATGATTAGATAATAAGAATGTAAGGACGAAGACATGCGAATTGAGATTGGAAGATTGTAATTTCTTTCTTTTCTCCCTTTCATAACGTTCCGCCGCCTATTCTTGATTCTAAGAAGCACGTTCACGTTTGCTGAGACTTTTTTCGGGATTTGCAATATCACAGTAAGAAAAATACGATAAAGGAAGTTTGTGTAAAGATTTGTATATATTCTTCGGAACTTGGAACACGTGCCCAACAACAAACACATCTGGCAGACGGTTCATTCACACCCGGAGACTCCCAGATCATATGCACTCCTTAAGTTCAGTGCATGTTCATTACGTATTAAACACCTGCTGCGTAAATAGGAAATGCCAAAAAAAATCGTTTTCGCTCTCATCTTCTAAAACTCCGACGCACATAAACAACTACCGGAAGTAAAGCCACTATTTAATTTGTTTCTTTATATGAATGAGCTCTGTTTCTGGCAGAGGAAAGTATTAACAAAACATTAATTATTAATTATCTTCTACACCAACTTATCAGGAACGGTGAAGTTAGCCAATGAATCACGGGCGTCTAATGTGAATATGCTAAAATGTAAGCTGTTGCGCCAGGATAGGCACTACTTTATTCCTCGAACTGAACCTTTTTGTTGTCCTGCTGAAACTTGTAATATTTGACACAAAAAAAATCACGAGCCTTGGGCGTGGTGCACGAGTTCCAACTTTTGCCCACCACTGCCCTTCCCATACGCTCCAAATATTTCTAAAATTGAGTTATTTAGTGGTTTTCGATGACGCTTCGTAAGCTTATAGCTAAAACTATATCTTTAGTTTGAATATTCAAAATGTTAATAAACAAATATTAATCTTTAACCGGCTTATCGCGACGATTAGCCCGCGATGATATATCGCCTTGTCCTTATAACTCCGCAGCACGGACAGCATTAGTATAGCTTTCGCGTTTTTTTTTTTTTCTGTTAATAAATCTGTAAAGCCTTTAAAGGGATACTGACAGGTTACTTATGCTCGCGAAGGCTTTTATTTGTACATGATATTCGAGAGCCCAACTAGCCAGAACAGAATTTTCGTCTCGAAATGCGTTGTCTTTCTGCCCGAAAACCGTCGATCGAGAACTGGCAGGTTCGAATCGCGCTTATCATCTTCTCCGTGGTCACGTACCGTTTTCTATGGTTTAGAAACGACCAACAATGATAATAAAAGTCGTGGGTAGGGCACACAGTTAATATTCAAAATAAAAAAAAATGATACCTATTTTATTTTTTTTGGCTTGAAACACTGCAAACACATTAACTAAAAACAGAAAAAAATTTGTAGAGCCCTTCCGCTTCACGTGAAGATAGAGCACCAGCGAAGCTGTTATATTTACGAAAGCTTCACGAAAACTTTACAACAATACGACATCTATTCGATTTGCATATGATTGTATTGAAGACACGTACACGGCATCGGTGTTTAATTATCTTTATCTAATTCTTAGTGACTTCAGTGATCATTGCCTTATAGCCACTTATGGACAAGCTTTAAACCCAATGTTTCGAGGCACACCTCGAGGACAGTTTTTTTTTTCCCCCCGATTGAGCCCTAGTCTCTTAGCAGCATCGCGGAAGCAAAAGAAAAGATTAGATCGGACCGTTCTGCCCTCAGCCTCGTCACAGGGCACTCTTAGCTGAGATAAGTTGGTGACCTTAGATGATAACAAGGGATCAGGACCTCCCTATTTATTAATGCCAAGGAAGGCTGAGTCACGCGGGTTTCCCGGGTGACTCAGCCTCTGCGGGTAGCACCAGTCGTCCAGCGTTTCGAAGCACTCCGACAAAAACCGACGCTGTTCCATTGTTCGCTGCAGCGACGACAGCAAGATTACGCGGTTTACGTTTCATCAGGTTTCCTTCTACTAGCCCGCACCAAACGAACCGGCAACTGTGGATTTGGACGATCCGTCAAAACAATGCCGACGGCTCGCAAAGGCTGTCTTAAAAAAAAACTTCCGCGTTCGCAGTCGCCACTTCAGGGAAGATTCATGTTTTCGTTCATTTATTTCTGTATGGTGTTTAAATACAAGTCAGCTTCCGTGTTTCAATTTGCCGCTTCAGGTTTATATTTTCGTTCCTTTATTTTTTAATACTCATCTCCCGCGTTTGCATTTGTCACTTCAAGAAAGGTTGATGTTTTTGTTCCTTTATTCTCTGATCGTTGTGTAAACACAAGTCATCTTATCGGTTAGGTATTCTGTCATGTTGCTTATGTGCCGCGAAGACCGAACGCCTCGGAGTTCGGGTTTCGATGACGGTGCGTTTGAGTTGCGCACTTTTTTGCTTGCTAAAGTGGTGATCTCGCGTTGCTACGCAAAACACCTATCTGCTTTTTGGTTGTTGTAAACATTGGAATTGCACACAGTTACTAAATAAACACAAATCATTGAGGTAAAGTTGCAATGCTGCACTGCTTATTGCTGTGAACACCCGGAAAGAAATATGAGCAAATGTTTCTCTTCACGACCGCATCACTGGTCTTGTGCTTAAATAAGGAAGAGGTAATAACCGGCCTGATCTGTTGTCTTCTTGTTTGAATCAAGTAAACAAATTAGTTTGCAACATTGTCTACACTCGCGAGACTCAAAATGAATGGTGGAACCGATTTCGTCATTCCTTTTTTTCTTCAGGACCTACAGTGCCACACACAGCTGGGGGAAAATAAATACTGACGAGCGCTCTAAAATCGGCGGCTGCAAGTAAAAATCTCAAATATTCATCAAATATGTATTTTAGTGATCAATTTGACCTTGTAAATTTTTGAACTCTAGCTGCCCTCTAATAAAATACGAGACCAACAAACTTGCCAGGAAGGGTAAACGGCGTTCGCAAACGACTCTGCCGTCCCGGAACGCGTCCGCCGGTGACCCGGACAAGCTTGTTGGTTTCATGTTTCATAGAAATAGAGCGGCACTTTTGAACTTCACAAGTTGAAATCCACTACAAAAAACAGGTTTCATGAAACTCGGCGTACGTGCATGCGCCGAGTTGTTCGGGCGATTTTAGGGTGATCCATTGCATTTATCAGAGTAGTTTTGTGAATTAAAATTTGCGAGCAGGTTAAAAACATAGCTCTCTAACAAAAAAAAAAATTCTGTTCATTGTAACTTGGTCTAAGATATTTCTTCGGTTTACTGCCGATACAGCACAAAACATGTTACAAGAATACGCGAAATATTTTAACAGATCTCACACTCCTTCGTTCTTTTGGCGTTCACATGGAGAATTGGTGGTTAAACGTTACATCTACATTTGAAGCAGCGGTGTAAAGGTAGCCTTTGTTCATTTTTTTTATCAACCGAAAGTTCTCTGGGACATCAAAAACTGGAGCATCACCTGATGGCCACAGCACTAAAGCTTTTTTTTATGGCGGTTGCCATAAAAAAAGGTCTATAGTGCAGTGGACAATCGTTTCAGGTGACACCACAGCTTCGCTGGCCAACCACCTTCACAATGTGGATTGGAGCCCTATCTTTTTTTTTTGTTTGGCACATGTTGGTTTCATTAAACCCTTAGAGTTTTTATTTCACCCCGGCCTTGTCGTGTGTCATCTGTGACATTTTGGTGAAGGTGCGGAATAACGTACTCTATGTGCGGCCTTCCCCATACACCCCTGAGGACCCGTAAGCCAAGTCTCACCCCAAGCCCGGCGAGAAGACCACTTTTCGAGGAACCCGGAACTCGAGCCAGCCGCCACATGCAGACAGCGGATCCTGAATTTGGTATTCTGCTTGACAAGAAGAAAACAAAGCCGGCGATGAACTCCCAACCTCCTCCTGGAATGTCACCTGTCGTCTACCTGCCCGTCACCCCTCGCACGGCGACATCGTTCGACAGCGACGTCTGCGAGGATGTGGAGGACTGGCTTCAGTACTACAAACGCGTGGCCCGCTAAAACGCATGGACGGTAGAGCAGCGTCTTCAAAACATTTACTTCTGACTGGAAGGAACGGCAAGACACTGGTTTGAGAACCACGTGGTGTACCTTACGACGTGAAATACCTGCGTGGAGGAGTTAAAGTGGACCTTCACAAAACAACACCGACGACAACGAGCCGAGGACATTCTGCAAACAATGTGCCAAGGTCTCAACGAGAGCGTGACGAGCTTCACTGAAGATGTTCTGTGCCTGTGCGCTCATGCCGGTCCTGGGGCAACCGAAGACAAGAAGCTGTGCGTCTTGATCAGAGGCGTGAAGTGCGAAATTTTTGGTGTCCTCGTTCGCAATCCCCAAAGGACTGCGGATGAATTTGTTGCTGAGGCAACACACATTGAATGAGCGCTGTGGGTCAGGGCGGGTCATTATCACAGACTCGCCGGCGTAGCTACCCCCTCATCTCTTCTATCTTACCGCCCAGACATAGGCGGGGTTGGCATCGAGAACCTTCGAGATGTCATTCAGGATGTTCGACAAGAACAGAAACGGTTGCTTTCTTCTCCAGAACGACTAGCCGATGTTTCAATCGCGGAGGTTGTTCGCTAGGAAGTACATCGGGAGCTTTTGCAGAGGTCTCCGTCGCAGTGGCTCCCGAACATTCGGCCCTGACCAATGCCGCCGCCGCCAAGAGAGCCCCTCCCGTCGCACGACAATACAAGCCAGCTAGCTCGCCGACGTGATGGACAGGCACCATAGTATGTTTTCCACGCAGAGAGCCACCTGGCACGAGAAGACCGACGTTTGGAGGGCCCAGACCGGTGCCCCTTTGCTACCACTGCGGAGAGGCAGATCACACCTACCGGTGCCGTCCCTACCGCCAGCTTGGAATTCACGAGTTCATACCGAACAACCCGCGTCCAAGGTACGGCGAGCATCCAAGTGAAATTGAAGAGTATCTGCGACGCTCACCATCCCCGGTGCCGTCTCCACATCAAGAATCTCGCTTTCCATCACCCCGACATTCTGCTGCACCCCTTCGCCACTTTCGGTGGGACAGCCTGACCCCCCTTTCTCGTCGGAAAAACTGAGTGCGACAAAATCCTACCTCAACGGATAGACCAGAAAACCTTTCATTAAATAAATACATCTACATCATCTCTTTAATAAAGATGCGGGTGCTTTTCGTGGTCCATATTTTATGAGCGAATAACGTTTTAGCGATTAGAAAATATTTGAGCGGACGAACGTATTTGCGAATGCCATTTTAGCAAATAGGCAGTTTTGTCGGCGCGGTGACGAGCTAGGCTTTTGAACTGGCGCGGTTACCGCTAGCTGTCGATCAAGGGAAACGAATCTGCCATTCGCTACAACGTCATTTGATGAAACGTCGTGGTTACGTTTTTTTCGCTAAGTCGTCTTTCGATCAAGTTTTAATTTTTCTCCGAAACAAGGCTAGGTTGTTCTCTTACCTGCTTTCTACGCGGTTGACAGAAGACCATATCCCCGTCGGTCGAGTAGCAAAGGGAATGTTGGTTCCATTGCCGAATCAGCACGCGCTTTGGGACCTTCCTTTTTGGCATTGTTGAGAAGCTTCAGACAGCGAAAGCGAAGAGCAGGAAACCACAGACCACCGGACACAGTAACGTTAGAGACCAAAGCGCACGGGAAAGGAGCAAACCAGGCTTCCTATTTTCTTCACCTCACATGTAGGCTGGCCCGCACGCACACGCACACACACAAACATACACACACGCACACGCACGTACACACACACAGACACACGCGCTCGCTCACAAGAAAAAAAAAAAGATTTCCGGTGGGCATTGCGTTCCGCTTCCCGATCTTCCAATGAACCGCAGTGAATAGGACGAGCCATTCCGGCCAATCCAGTACTACTCCAGTTGGGCGGAGCGACACGCTGAGACTCTCCCAGCGCTGGACTGGCTGGGACGCTCCCAGCATCCACTGAGGTCTATTTTGGTTGAAACGGAGTACAGCAGCATCCAGATCCAGACGTCTCCAGGCAGCTCCCGGGCTCCACACTGTCCAGACATGTTAAGACAACAAACACGGTTCTTTCGGGCGAGGCGAGAGGGGGAGAAAGCAAAAGGCGCGGCGAGACATAGAAAGAAGGACGATGCGTGGAGAAGGGCGGGAAGGGCCTTCTACTAGAAGGAAGGCGCCGTTTGAGCCTTGGATTACTGGCGTGAAGAGAAAAACAATGATGTTTGCGGTGAATCTCGGGACAGATATTTTAGCAGCCTGTTGCCATGCATCGCAGCAAAATGAAAAATAGTTCGCTTGAATTTGAAACTAAACAGAACGTGTTATTTTGGGGTAGCGAATAAAAAAAATGCAAAGATAGGTATTTATAGCAGGGAACCGGTCATTTAGGCTCAAACGCCGAAATAGGCATTTATAGACACTATAAAACCACTCTTAAAACGCTTCTTAACTCATGATTCGTGCTGATATATAGAAAAGGCGCGATAGAGACCAAAGGAACAAAATAGGCATTTGCCTAAAGATCCGGCCTGTAGCAATGATCTTCGATCTGAGGGATGTGGAACGGGTTTTTGGAGTATTAGCTTATTTTCACCGAGGTCTATGACGGCGCTGTATTCACACAGGAAGTCCTTTCGGAGATTCATGTCCCTCGAGTAGTCTAGGAGCACGATAAATTTCACTGGACAGGTTTCGCTCTTTATCTCGACTTGTGCATGGCACCTTCCTGTTGGCATTATCAGGTGACTTCCGGCGATAGTTAATGGCGGGCCGTCCCAACGAGTCAATATTTTCCGAAGTCGAAGAGAAAGCTTCCCACTTAAAACGTAATAACCTGCACCAGAGTGAATGACCGCCGGCGCATCCAGGTCGTCGATTAAACGTTGAGTTTGATTGACAACTTGACGGATGCGCCGTTTTGTTTCGTGTCGTCATTAGAGTGGAACCACTCTGGCGCTCTTGGAGGCGCTCTTTGCTTCGTCCGTCTTCGGCAACGCCACCTCACAAAGTCCACAAGCCTCTATAAAACTCTCCACTCCCCCGTGGCCGAGACAGGCACATACAGTTGTAATATAGGAATTTCCTGAATCCTGGCATGACCCCCTAAAAAGCTTTAAGTAATTTTTTATTCGACGGATACCAGTCATGCACAATGTTTTTCGAAATCAGTTAGCCCCGAGAACGAGCAGAACCCTTGCTGTAGTTGCAGGTTGCTGATTGGTTGCTGTGTCGTCTCCGTGACGTCACAGTGAGAAAAGCGACCTTGTTCCCGTGAGATTAGCATTGTAAGAAATAAATTGTATGCACGGTATTCAAAGACCAAGCAGAAGGACTATTCGAAGTTACCTCAGACTTTACCGGACCGTTCACAAGGTGACTCAGGAAAAAGTTATATCCTTGACGTCCCGGAGAGGGACCACCAAAAAGAGTCACACAAACTTCTTGACGCTAATTGAAATCTTAATTAATAAATTAACTATACTCAGTAACAAGAAAAAACGCACAGTGTCTTTCTATCGGATTACTGATCTCCAGTACGTGCTTGTCGCCTCACGTCATGCTTTGGTGTGGCATGTACAGTTGAAACTCAGGCTGGGGGCGAGGAAACTGAAATACCCCTTATCTTGCGCGACATAATCGGGAAACCAACTCTAGAAAGACGAATAGCGTGCAATATCTTGCAATGCCCCCATAAACAGCACACGCCCTATTTGGGCACGAGTCGTAGTTCACCCAACAGCCCTGCGCCCTGTCACCTAAGCGGCAGATAGTTTCGCAAGAGTGAGGTTTTGGCAGCGGAGCGTATGGCAGATGTGTGCTCTGATGCTAAAACCTGAACAAGCTTGCGCAATGAGTAGGTTTTTTTCACCATTGTAAAACACATATATTTTCAGTGTCGGTATATTTACAGGTATTAGGAAGATAATGCTTAAAGCCATCCCCGCTCAGGACGGCACACTACGCTTTTCAACACGTCGTAATGTTGTTTTTTGACAGATTCCATGTGAGAAGAAGTGCCACCTGGCACAACAGGAAAAAACAGGACATCAAGTCAACGGATAACACAACGTGCCTTCAACGTCTAGGCAGTCGTTTTTGAGAGAAAACCTCATGAATGGAAAGTAGAACGCATTACGCTGACTTGTGCGAAGCCTTAGTCGCCGCTAGTATTAATTGGGCGAAAGTAGAAAACCCAGTTCTCAAAAAATTCTTACAAAAACAGTCCAGTCATACCGTACTGTTGGAGTCGAGTCTGCGCAAAAACTACATGGGGTCCATGTACGAGGAAACTCTGAAGAAAATCCGAGATGAATTTGGGCACTCGTGCATTTGGGTCTCCGTAGACGAAACGAAAGATGCGACTGGACGCTTTGTCGCGCACCTCGTAATCGGAAGCTCGTAGCAGACAAGAGAACAACGCCTTTTCTTGTGTGCTCCAAGACGCTCGAGAGAACAAATGGAGAGACCGTGGCGTACTTTGTCAACGCGTCTTTGAAGATGCTTCACCCTACTGGATTGAAAGATAACAGGGTGTTGCTGCTTTACATGGTTGCGGCGGCTTATATGCACAAAGCTGCCCTCCTCCTAAGGCTTTCTACCCGCGGATGTTGCACGTCACCTGCCTCGCCCTCAGCATTCATCACATTTGCAAAGAGCTGAAAACACATCAAGCATGTAGACGATATTGTTGCTGCTGTGAAGGCTGTGTTCCTTAAGCTGCTTAAGGCTGTGTTCCTTAAGTCTCGTGTTTGTGCATCTAAGGAACAGCTACCATGGGTGCCTCTTCCATCAGGACCCATCGTGACGCGATGGGGAACGTGGCTTAAAGCTGTAGAGGATTACAGTACTAACTTTGCTTGTGTGGTCATTAACGGGTTTCCAGCAGACGATAGCGTCTCAGTCAGAAAGGCTCAAGATGTCCTGCGCGAGGACACTCTCAAACTTGACCTGGCTTATCTGTGCTCCAATTTCACGTTTCTGGCGGACACAATCAAGAGCCTCGAAAGTGCTGGCGAAACTTTGGCTCGGAACATCGGGCTCATTTTGAACGTTCAAGAACGAGTCGACGCCGCCTGGCAGGTCCCGCTGCTCTACAAGTTCGTTCAAAGCTTCAATCCGTCTTCAGCAAAAAAAGTGGACTTTCTGTACTCAAAGACGTCTCGAAAGTTCTCACCGGGGAACGCTCCAGGGTACCAGAGGGAGTGGAAGCATTGAATATTCGTAAGTACAAGTACGCCCCACTCACATCAGTTGACGTGGAACACTCTTTTTTACCGTACAAACTCGTTCTAATCGACAAGAGGCAAAAGTTTGAACCCAAGAATCTTGTGATGGTGCTTGTTTGCTATTGTTTTCATAATTTTCCCCATTGTTTCTAGTTGGACTATCTACAACATGGGGCAGCTTAGTACCGGTGTGGGCTTGAGTCGACTTTTTTATTTCGAGTGTTGGACGAATTGAATTCTAATTCCTATTGAACCACTTTATTCTGCATTTCTTTGAATGGCAGAGGCCCTAAATGCTTTCAAAAGCATCTTGTGAATAAAAACTGATTGTGCGTATAAATGCCTATCACAAAGTTTTCAGTGCCTTTTATAGGCGCCTAAAAGTGGCTTTTTTAGTGCCTAAACATCCGGCCTCTAATCATTGCCATCTGCGGTTCGAGTACTTGCCGATCATGTGAGCCTGCCACCTTGGTCAACTGTCCTTGTACTCGCCACAACCAACGAGGCCCCTTACCCTGAAGCGCTACTAGAAAGCAGCATATCCTTGCTCTTAGGTAAAGGTATCGGCATTGCCAGGACTATCACAAAGCTTCAAGACGGCCGCCAGATGGTTCTTGTTACAAACTTCCGGAACGAGCCACAGTACCTACCAAAGGCACGATTATAGCCCTCGTCGAAGACTTATGCAATGTAACAGATGAACTTGCGGTAGCAGAAGCATGTCGCATATTCGGCCTGAAAAAGTTGCCCCATCGGAGCCCGATGCAAGCCCAAAGCTGTCATGTCAGCAAAGAGAATAACTCATAGAGCTACTTGACGAATTCCACGACTGCTTCGCCACGCCATCTGGGGTATGCCAGATGGCAATTACAACAACCGGATTTTCACCGATGATGATGCGCACCCTGTTGGTCGACCGCTATACCGGGTTCCCTTAAAAGAGAGGGAAGCTATCCAGGAGCAGGTACACAAAATGCTCAAAGACGACGTCATCCTGTCTTCGAAGAGACCACCGGCCGCACCGGTGGTGCTCGTCAAGAGGAAGGACGGGTCCCTGCGCTTCTTCGTAGACTACAGGCGACTAAACAAGATTACGAAGAAAGACGTCTACACTCTTAAAAAAAAGGGTACTGTAGTACCCTCCTTAAGGGGGTAACCGACTTGCACACAGGGCAATCCCTTTTGGAGGTATTGTTACCCCCTGCAACGAGGGTGCAAACTTACCCCCTAGGTTAGGGTGCAACATTGCATCCTTTTTGGAGGTAACCTTAGTTCCTTTTGGTGTTAAAAGTGCATCCTTTCAGGGTCAGCCTTTACCTCCTTTAGGAGGGAATTTCAATCCTTTTGAGAGGTAAGACGACGTAATTGAGGGCGCTGCTTTTACCTCCTTTTGGAGGGAACTATGATCCACTTTGGGGTTAAATACACACGATGAGGAAAACAGCTCAGAAATCGCGGACTACGAAGAACAAACACGATAGAAAAGTGCTGTGCTGTCGTGTTTGTTCTTCGTAGTCCACGCTTTCCGAGCTGTTTTCCCCATCATGTATAACAGCAACCAACTGGCCCAGTTCACCACCTTATTACAGGTTAAATGCACACATGATGGAATCACTTTAGCCCCTAAAGAAAGGTACTATGGCCCTTTGTGGGTGTGATAGTACGTGCTTCAAAAGTGGGCCTTATAAAAGATGAAGACGGCCTAGTTCTGAAAGTACATGACAATGTTTTATTGTGGCTGTCACAAACAAAATGGCATAAAAATCAATGGCATGACTAGATATCTTATAAAAGTTCTAAGATGAAACCACTAAGCGCAATAAAGACATCTGGAACAACACTTTCGGGGCTCTAGTCGTCGCTAAAGATGATCTAGAGGCAGAATGCAACCAGGACTGCCTCAGCAGGCGACGCGGCTTCAAGGTCTCCCTCCACTGCCACATAGCTGGGCGCCTCAGGATTAATTAGGCTTGAGTTGACAGCCTCCGGGTAGATTGCACTGCCTGCCTGGAACCAAAAAAATGTGGAAATCAGGTGATATGAATTTGAAACATATCATCCCAAATTTGAAGAAACTGTGAAGAAATATTAGATTTTTCTAAGACGCATTTGGAGCATTTGATGGGCCACTTATTCCAGCATTATAAAGCATCGATCATACTTACCAGACGTGACCAGTTTAACTGTTGACTAACTACCACTGACTAAAATTATCACATGGCGGGTGGTAATCGTAGATTAGTAAGCACTTTGTATTCACCGGTCATGTTTAAATTTGTCACCCCGATTTACTTAGGTGACTAACAGATCTTAGTCAAAAGGGTACAACTAGTGTAGCAGGTTAGTATATACAAGTGCTGATTGTTGGGCGAGTTGGCATTGTAGTACGTGAAAAAACATGATTGCGCTTTAAGACAAGGACAGAGGAAGAACATACACCACAGAGCGCTACACCACATTAGCTACTCAGCACCACAGCAGATCCCTATGACCGCCAACCCTAACTGCCGAACTTAGGCAAATATGCAAATATTTTTGCCGAAGTGCTCTGCCAGATGAAAATTGAATTTATGTTTTATTTAGACATGAGAAGAACAGCACACAAGGACGAAAACACAGAAAAAGAACACACCGAAAAAGACACACTCAAGCGCCTTGTGTGTCTTACTCTAATTTATTTACTCGAAGTATACCCTCAATTTTCTCTGGAAAATGAACGAACACCGCACACACAAAGAAAAGATAAAAATCAAGAACCTCATTTCAAGTGCCCAAATGTGAACAAGAACATAAAAATAATATATCTGACTACGCTTACCTGCAGTTGCGTCCAAGGTAGCAGGCATCCAGTACCCTCGACGAAATCACCCTACAACGTTGACGCAGTAGGAATGAAATATATTCAATCAACTTCAAATAATGCAAACTTAGCCATCTGACTCGCCTATTGCATGATCAGCTTTTAAAAATGCCTGATGACTCGCAAAAAAAAAAAAAGCCAAGACAATATACTTGCTAGTCTCTCTGCCGGCAATAAATTAACGACCTTATTCAGTAATATATTACTATTAATGTTTGCGAAGCGCACGATTAATTTCTGACTGCCGAGTGTTGAACTTAGGCAAATACTTAAAGTTTTTTGCCAAAGTAATTTGCCAGATTAAAATTTAAAATTGAATTTATGTTTTATTTAGACATGAGAAGAACAGCACACAAGCACGAAAACACAAAAAATAACACCGAAAAAGACGCACTCAAGCGCCTTGTGTGTCTTACTCTAATTTATTTACTCGAAGTATACACTCAATTTTTTCTCGGAAATGAACAAACAGCACACACACAAAATAAACATAAAGATCAAGAGCCCCATTTCAAGTGCACAAATGGGAACAAGAAATTGAAAATAAAATATCGCACTACGCTTACCTGCTGTAAACAGTGTTAAGAACTGTCACGAGATGCGTCCAAGGTAGCAAGCATCCAGTACCCTCGACGAAATCACCCTGCAACGTTGCCGCAGGATGAAAGAAATATAATCAATCAACTTCAAATAATGCAAACTTGAGCCATATCTAACTCGCCTACTGAATTATTACTTTTAAAAAAACCTGATCATACGCAAAAAAAAAAAAAAAAGCCAAGACAACACTATAATTGCTAGTCTCTCTGCCGGCAACAACTTAATGACTTTATTCCGTAATATACTACTTTTAATGTTTGCGAAGCGCATGAATAATTGCTAACTGCCGAATATCGAACTTCGGGAAATATGTAAATATTCTTGCCAAAGTAATACGCCAGATTAAAATTGAATGTATGTCTTATTTAGACATGATAAGAACAGCACACAAGGACGAAAACACAAAAAAGAGCACCGAAAAAGTCACAGTCAAGCGCCTTGTGTGTCTTGCTCTAATTCATTTACTCGAAGTATACCCTCAATTTTCTCTCGGAAATCTAATTCATTTACTCGAAGTATACCCTCAATTTTCTCTCGGAAATGAACGAACAGCACACACACAAAATCAACATAAAAATCAAGAGCCCCATTTCCAGTGCAAAAAAAATGGGAACAAGAAAATCAAAATAAAATATCGGAATCCGCTTACCTGCAGTAAGCAGTGTTAAGAACTGTCACGAGATGAGTCCAAGGTAGCTGCCATCCAGTACCCTCGACGAAATTACCCTGCAACGTTGCCGCAGGACGAAAGAAATATATTCAATCAACTTCAAATAATGCAAACTTGAGTTGTATCTATAACTCGCCTACTGAATGATCAGAGTTTTAGAAATGCCTGATCACACGCAAAGAAAATGCCAAGACAATATAATTGCTAGCCTCGCTGCCTGTAACAACTTCATGACCTTATTCCGTAATATACTACTATTAATGTTGTGCGAAGCGCACGAATAATTTTCTCAGACATTTATATTCGGTATTTCAAGGTAACGTGACATTTGACCAAACTATTTATTAAACCTCGTTAAATTAAAAAAAAACAAAAAAAAAAAAACAACGTTGATATTAAAAATCAGCGTTTAACCCTGTCTTTTCCAAATATCAACGACGTTGAGAATAAATCGCGCCGGTTGGCCGGTGCCGCCATTGAATGCCTGCGGAAAAAAAATACCTTATGAAAATTTTAAATATTTGATCAGATCCTCAATGTAACGTCCGACGCGACACGCCAACGGCCCCAAAACAGAAAACCTCATACCCCCTCACGCCTTAAACGTAGGCGACCCCCCATTCAAAAGGCGCCTTCGCCCGGCCGCCCCGCTCGCCGAACCGCCGCTTTCCCACTTCCTCCACCCGCACACACATACACCGGGAAAAGCTGCTGGCTACGCCACTGGTTAGCGTATGTCAACCTTCTAAATATGCGCTAGTGCAAGCGACAGGCATTCCTATTCTTGCTCTTTATGAACTTCGATGGTCTAAACCGTGTCTGCGTTCGCGCCATTTACTAATTTTATCGAACGCTCGACGCCTTCAAACGTGCCAACATGTCCGCCAACCCTTTGTCTAAGGAAGACGGGGGTCGCCTTCCCGGGCGGTCATAACCGACGCCAACTGCTGACCGCGCAGAACATTTCCTTACCTGCATACGGTGCACACAACTTGGATCTTCGACTGAAGTCAATGCAGCTCTCTCGGTGACCTCGTAAGAAGAGACTGAGCCGAACAGAACAATAAAGAACGTTCCTGCGCTGGGACGCCTCCGTCGAACATTCGAGAAGGAAGACCGTTAGGCCGACACGACCAGCCGCGTCGGCGGGGAAAGCTTCGACGTTCCCGGGCGGCCGAGCAGGCGCTCGGCCGCCCGGGAGCGCGAAGAATCACGTGCCATACGAGGAGACCAATTAGCGAACTCGTTTGCGCCTCCCACAGCCAATCGCAGCGCCTAGCCTTTGGCAGTGCAAAACAGGTGCACCCTCTGGGAGGTAATACATGCCTCCTCTGTGCTCCTTCGCGGCGAACGTCACCTGGTAGCACCGCATTCTTAGTGTCTGCTGCGTCTGAGGAGGTAATCAAGCGGGGCGCTTTACCCCTGGCCGGGAGGAGCGTGGTAAAGGCGCTCTGTTACCTCCTTTTGGTCCCCTTTTTTCTAAGAGTGTATCTGCTTTCTCGTATCAACGACACCCTTAAATGAGTCCGTCACGCTCGTTATTTTTCGTTTTATACCTGAAAAGTGGATACTGGCAAATCGAGGCAGACGAGCGGGTCAGAGAAAAGACGGCCTTCATCACTCCGGACGGACTCTACGAGTTTAAAGTGATGCCGCTCGTACTCTCTGCGGCACTAGCGACGTTCCAGAGCGTCATGAACAACATGTTGGCTGGACTAAAATGGCAGACATTCCTGGTCTACCTCGACGACGTAGTCGTTTTTTCAAGCACCTTCAATCAGCATCTCCTGCGCCTAATGGCGGTCCTCCAGGCCATCATTAGCGCCGGCCACACCCTCAAACCGGCGAAGTGCCGGCAGGCCTATGGCAAACTGAAGCTTCTCGGCCATGTCTTTAGCAGCGAAGGTGTTCGACCCGACCACGAGAAGACAACAGTCGTTGCTTGTTTCCCTATACCGTCCGACAAAAGGGCCGTCAGAAGGTTTCAGCGTCTGTGTGCCTACTACCTGCGATTTGTCCAGAACTTTTCCCGGATCGCAGCGCCGCTCACTCACCTCACCATAGAGACCGTCGCCTTTGAGTGAAAAGAGGAAACACAGCACACGTCCGACAAACTAAAGCGACGTCTGCAGTCCGCTCCGGTACTGGGCCCCTTCCACCAGGATGCCGAAAGAGAAATTCACACAGACGCCAGCAACACCGGGCTTGAGGCACCGCTTGTACAGGTGCAGGACGGCGCCGAGAGAATCATCGCGTATGCAAGTCGCACGATTTGCGCGGTGGCGCCTGCGGCTGCGAGATTTTGACATAACGATCCCCTACAAGTCAGGCCGCAAGCACAACGACGCCGACTACCTGTCATCGGCTCCCGTGGAGTCGGCCCCGACGGACACAGAGGACGACGAGGGCATTGTTCTCGCGGCACTGGACGCCATGGATATGGCAGCACGGCATCGACGCGATACGGAACTACGGGAGCTGATTGCTTACTTCAAAGGCAAAGGAGGCGCAATCCCTCGGATCTTCATACGCCTTCTACCTTCTTTTAGCCTTCGTCACGGTGTTCTCTACAAGAAAAGTTTGGGGCTTGCAAATGCAAGTGGCTTCTTATTGTGCCGGAGGATCTACGTGAAGAAGCCTTCGAGGACTGCCACGACGATCCCACCGCTGGACACCTCGGCTACAGTCGGACGCTCGCACGCATTCGCAAAGAGTACTACTAGCCGAGGCTCTCGAAGGTCGTCCGCCATTACACCAGGATCTGCCGACAGCGCAGACTCCGAAAGACACTGCCCGTACCTCCCGCGAGACTCCTCCAGCCAATTCCATAGGCGGTGGCTTCGTTCCAGCAGATTGTTATGGATTTACTCTGTTCCTTCCCTACTGCGACGTTGAAGAACCGGTGGATTATTGTGGCGACAAATTATCAACCGTTTCTTTTTTTTATATATGACTGCGTAGCAAATGTATAACATTTACATTTGAAACAATGCTACCATAAATGTATTGCCTTACTTTGTTGTATTGAACTCTGTTTTGCCTGTATGCATTCGTTTTTCTGTAAATATTCTTTCTTCGTGAAAGTTTGTATTTTTGTTTTGTTTTGTGTGCCACTGCTGCCAAATGTAAGGATTGGGGGCCAGGGGCTCGTCAAGCTGCATCATGTAGCTTTCTTCCTCGGTCTCCCTCCGTCATACACTTTTTTTGCGGAAAATAAAACATATTTTTATGACTGCTATCTGACACAATACGCCGAGACGACTTGGCAACTTCAACAGTCATCCTTTGGATGACTGTTGAAGTTGCCAAATTCTTCATTGAATCTATTGTCGTCCGGCACGGTGCTCCAGAAGTCTTGAGAACCGACCGTGGTTCCGCCTTTAAGGCTGAACTAACTCAACAGATCCTTCGTTTAAGCCAGACCAGCCAAGGCAGGACGACAGCATATCATCCACAGACAAATGGCTTGACCGAAAGACTAAACAAGACGATCGCTGACATGTTTTCTCTTTGCATAGACGTGGAGCACCGAACCCAGGATAAAGTACTGCCGTATGTTACGTTTGCGTACAACACGGCGGTTCAAGAAACCACGGGAATGACGCCGTTCAAACTGGTTCACAGCCGAAGGGTTACAACGATGCTCGATGTCATGCTGCCTCACATGCTAAGCGACGACGGAAACGAAAACGCTCAAATGGTCTCTCAGCGCGCGTAGGAAGCTCGTCAACTAGCAAGAATCAGGATTCAAGACCAACAGCGAGTCGGCGCACGCCGGTATAACCTTCGTCGTCGTGATGTCCACTTTCAGCCTGGAGTCCCGGGTGTGGACACCAATACGGCACCGCGGTCTCAACGAGATGCTTTTGAAACGCTATTTGAGGCCCTAAAAGGTTTTCGCCGCCTTGGGTACTAGAACTACGAAGTGCTGCCCGACGGAACACGTCCTTCATCACGCCGCCCGCCGCGATCTGGGGTCATTCACGTCGTTCGCCTCAAGCCGTACCACGACATATAGTACTCTAATGCTGCATTGATTGTTTAGGAATTACGGTTGCTGTAATCCTTGTTTCTTTCTTGTTTCTGTGCTTTTTTTCTGCGTTGAGACGATGCGCTTTTTAAAGGGGGGAGTAGTGCCACCCGCATCTCTGAGAAAGCGCGCCTGTGGTTGAATGGTTATCGTTCTTGGCTTCTACGCAAAGGGCCGATGTTCGATGCCGGGGAGCGGATGCACCTTTGTGTTGTTTTTGTAAATGTCCCGTTCTGGTAAATTCGAGACCTCTGTTGGTTCTTCGAGGTCCGAATTATCTATGCGCCGAGCCTTCTATGCCGATTGTTTTAGAAGACCTCGCGCGTATATACGCGCTTCTCGTGGCGAGCCGGAGTTTGTCTTTCGCCAGCGCTCGATCATGCTGCTACGCCAACATCGACGCCCGCGACGCCTAGTTATATCAATTTTTTGGGCCCAAGTTCGTTACACTAAACCATTAGTTTTTTTTTTACTTTACCACTGCCTTGTCGTGTGTCACCTGTGACATTATTTTAAGGTTCATATACGGTCCTTACGTGCATATCTGGCCATATCTCCCCAATTTCTTTTATGCCCGTATCTGGACTTCTTTATATAATCCCACATTTGGAACTGGCAAAAAGAATAAGTGTCAGCCCATCATGCGGCAATATTATGGGGCAGATACTCATTTGCCAGTACATAGACCGGACGAACACCATGATGGTGCCCTCATGACGCTGTCTGATTGGTACCATCGGCTTATAGCATCGGCTGTGTCTGGACTTAGGGGGAAACAAAGTATAGAAACACACAAAAAAAGAAGCGTACTTTTTTAGGTTTGGGGGAAAGGAAGAAACGAGTAACGTAACTGCGTTACCCGTTACTAGAAAAAAGTAACGCAAGTACGTTACCCGTTACTGTTTTGAAAAAGTAACGAGTACGTTACCTGTTAATGTCTGGAAAGAGTAACGAGTACGTTACTGCGTTGCCGAAAAAGTTACGCGTTACCTGTAACGCCGTTACATGTAACGCGTTACCTGTAGGTTTTTACTTTTACTGGTTACTGTCGTTTAGCTCTTCGTGAAGGTGCTCGATGATCTGAGACTGCTCTGTTATCACGGCTCTTACTAATGTGGTTTCGTCGCGGAGCTCTGTTATTGCGGTTGAGTTTGTAGTGGCTGTCGACAGTAGAGTCGTACCGAGCCGACAGGAGGTATGCGGCCTTCTGAAACTCCGTTACTACGGATTTCAGGCTCTCGACTGCCGGCTTCAATGTTAGGAGCTGATTTAAGTGAGCTGTCATGTCGAAAAGGGTGTCCACCTAATGAAAATACGTCGGAGAATGCGCCATTAGAAGCGTTAAGCCACCAGTGTCCCGTGATGTGGCCTGACATCATTTCAGGTAGCTACGGCGCGTCAGGCAATTCCAGGTCACACGGCACCAATACCGACATTGTGACGGCATGTCAAGTGACACTGTTATGTCAGCTTGCATCATAATGTGACGTCGTTTTCTCACGTAACACCGAAGGCTTTGTACAGGACGAAAATAATCCCTGGAGAAGGAGAACAAGGGGGACAAAGGACAAACACAAATCTCCAAGCACAGCTAGGTGACTGTTGCGTGATCGAGAAAATCCGCCCGGCCCTGGTATCGAACCAAGGACCTATCCATCTGCAGTGGAGCGCTCTACCAACTGAGCTAACAAAGAGTTGGACGTCAGTAGGGCAAACGATTTTTATCAGCTGCCACCAGTCTAACGCATACACGCGTGAACAACTGCATTTTAACTTTATGGTTGATAATTCAATTAAATGCCAAGGTGCAAGCAAACTAAACAAAAAAAATGATAAAACTTTTTTTAAGCTTAACATATTTGCTTAAATATGAAAGACGTTTACAATTCTTTGTATTGCGACATTGAACCGCAGCTCTTGAGGAAAAGAGCTGCGGTTGAATGGGAGGAGGGGAGAGGAGGGCAGGGTACTGAGGAGAGGGTATTCCCATCCTCCCCCTTCTCCCCCTCCCTTGCTCCTGTCCTGCTCCCCTCCCAGTCAGCTGGAAATGTTCGCAAACTTTTCGGCTAAATTTAGTGGAAAGTTTCCCGCTAAATTTAGCGGGTTATAAATTTCCCCTCTAAAGTTAGCGGAGAAACTTAGAATCCTATCGAAACAACGTGCCATGCACATGGAATTTCTATTAACCCCTAAATGCTATGCATTAGACATATTTTAAGGGCACGAAAACAACTTCAGGCATACTGTGAAATAGAGTAGCCCGACTTTGTATTTAATCATCGATATTAAATAAATTTAAATTAATTCTTAAAGTGTAAAAATAACTCTGTTGAAAAGTATGGCGGATTTTTCAGCAAAAGACTTAAAAAATAATACAAAGCTTGTACCAAAACGAAATATAATATATTCTCGTAAATCTACTTTTAAATCATATTTCTGATGATTTAAGTGTTTCTAAGGAGTATTAATTGCAACCGATAAAGCGATTATTTCATCTGTGTCGAGTTTGACACCTAAACAGGGTGCAGAGGGCAGGTGGCGGTAGCTACCACCCAAAATCCACCCGTCCATTTTTTTTCTTTGATGACCGTCCTTAGCCTGCCGCTTTTTGGCCGTTGACAATTGTCGCTCGGATGGTTTCGGTAATTTTTAATTTTAACAAGATTTTTTATGGGTGTGTTTTACCACTAGAATGGTGCTTGGAACTCGTCTCTCCGACTGATGGCGCGTTCAAAATAGTGGTCCCTCAATTTCCGCCTCATGACGTCATACAAGTGTCATGCTGTCGCAGGTTACGATCCTGGCAGCGTCCCAATAGCTGTGCTGCAATTGGCAGACGACAGTTCTGCTGCACGTCGCTTTCCAGTTAGACAGTCCACTGAAGCTTCAGTAGCCAGAAGTGCGACGCCGTGCAACAGCGACACTCGCTTTCGCTTGTGCTACTCGCAGCTTCTTGTTAGATTTTCGACGACAAATCGCCAGGAACGCGACAAACAGTAGTATGACACTTAGGCTTCTGTGGAGTCATTTATTGCCACTTCGAAACCACTTCTGATCAGTGTTGTACACGTTTCTCGAGAAAGGAACGAAAGCTCGTTCCTCGTTCCTTCTGACTTGTGGAACGCGCTCCCGTTACAAGTTCCATATGTGAAAGAGGAACTCGTTCCCGTTACAGTTAAAAAATGAAACATATCTTTACAAATACGTTACATATGTACTTTGCTGATTACCATATTTAATTAAATCGAAGAAGTTTTTTTATATATATATCCCATCAAATGGGAACATACAAATTTTAATGCCGTGATAAAAGAGCACCAGGAGAAGAAAGCAAGCGGAAGTAAGGCTTCATTTCTTGATATATTGTCACGAATGACAAATGATCAGGCTTCGAATAACTGGAGAAACTAAACGTTAAAGCGGGGCGAAATTGTGCCCAAAACAAATAGAGAAAGAATAGCGTCGCAGGCATCGATGTCGGCGGAACAGCAGGATCGAGCGCTGAAACGAGACTGACTCCGGCTCGCCCCGCGGAGCCCCTTTTGTACACGCGGGGGTTTCTGGAACAATCGGCCTAGAAGATTCGGCGCGTAGAACATTCTGACTTATACTTCGTATCACCCTACGATGGACTAAAGGCAAAAGGTACGGACCGCCAGATCCAATCACGAGCCACTAAGAAATTGCGTGGTATTGCGCTTGCATGCACGTATCAGTGCCCGCGTCTCGGATCACTGATGGGGTTGGGCGGACCGTGGTTCGAATCAAATAGCAGTGAGTGACTCAACAATTTACACGACGCCCAGGTTGATTGCAGCGTCGAAGTCATAGAAATGATGCAGCGTTTTTGGTTCGGAGCATTATTCCTCCACCCATAATCAATGCTAGGAATGTCATAGTTTTGCGCGGAACGTGATTGGAACCGGCGACCCGTGGCTTTGGCCTTTAGTCCATCGTAGGATGAGACAAAGTATAGAACAAGCAACACGGTTCTCGAATTTACCAGAACATCATATCACGTAGTCAACAAAAATGCGTACCCGCGGCCAGGCATCAGTTTGAGTGTACTGGTACAAGAAAATGGCATCAGTTTGAGTGTACTGGTTCATGTTTATGTGAATGTTGTGAGTGAATTCTATTAGTTGTGATTCGCACGAAAACCCTTTACGAAAACCATGCTGCTTCTCATAAAAAATGTGTTATTTTCTGGATGAGATACTGTTTGGGAAAATATGATGTGCTCGAGCAATTTGGATGCCACGCTCGTCAAGGATATAGGGCGGTAGTTTGCAACTAGGCTACGGTCATCATTTTTGTGGATCGGGATAATCTTGCCAATCTTCCAATCGGTGGGAATTTGGCCTGTGGTTAGGGATTGTTGGAAGAGTAGACAAAGGATTTTACTAGAGATTTCTTTGGTGTTCTTTAAAATTTTTGAATTTATATTGTCGTGGCTAGTGGAGATAGATATTTTTAAGTCGTCGATAAGCATTTCAATGCCGTGTGCAGAGATAGCGATGGGCGCCATAAAAGGGTAGTCGACTTCACCAGCTGGAGGAATATCGTCCGTGTCTTCAATGGTGAAGACTGATTCGAAGTGGTCGTTAAGGACCATTGAGTTATCAGCCTCTAGGATACGTGTGCCTTCGTCAGTCGTTAATAGTATGGCACAGGGGTTCTCGTTGGGTGATATGAGTCGACAAAATTTTCTGGGATTATTTTTTAGTGTAGGCCATATGCAAAATCCTTGCCAGCTATCGTCATCATTCCATTAGGAGCCGCCATATTGGGGGGTTTATCACATCTTCCAGTTGTGGACGAGGCGCATCTGCATTTAACTCGGTTTTCATGATATTAGTACAATTTATTTGTACACTCAACGGGTTGCTGGTTTGTTTCGGTTCAGAGAAGAAAAAAAAGACGGCCGCAAAATTCTGGAAAAGGAACTGTCAGCAACGAGGTCGCAAGCCTCGTCACTCAAGCAGTGAACTGGGCCATCCAGGTCAATGAACGGTATTTCTCGAAGACGTCCTGTGAAGGGTTCGTACTGGACTTGCAGCAGGTGATCATATTTTACTTCTACGACTTCCACTTTGCCGGGACTATTGTTTCTCGCGCGAAACCGTCGGTACGGGAACCCCCTAATATGGAGGAAATTTGATAATTGATCATGAATACACTAGATGGCGCTTCTTTTCGCATATGGTCTATTGAAGGCAGGTCATCATTAAAAAAGCGTTTTTTTATCTGTCGCAAGCGTGACATATTCTTTGTTAACACTGAAGTAGCGTGACCAAGCGATGTCTGTTGCCTGTCGCTTAGCTGATGAGTAGAGTCTTTTCTTTTTATTCCGTAGGCTCTCAAGTTGACGATTATATCAGGGCTGATTCTTATCAGACCTAATTTTGACAAGTGGGATAAAGGTATTAATTAAATCGTTTATTTTTGTTTTTTATAAGGTGTGAAGAAATACCAAGAACCGCTCCGTACCGCTCGCATCCATTTATATCAGAACGACAGATTCCCCGGGTGCGCTGGCCCACGAGCTCGTGCTCGTAAATGCTCTCGTCTTCTTCTAATATTCAACATCCTCCCCCCCCCCCCCCCCCCCCCCCCCTGCGGCAACAAAAGAGATGATCCCGCCTCGAGCACAAAAAGGCGGTGAACAGGACGGCGCAGTTCCGAGCCGCTGGAGAATCGTAGTGCGCATGCTCAAGTCACGCCATGCCTGCCGGAGAACATCTTCGTTACCCAACCAAGTTTCCATAGCAGACGAGGCGTGTTGTCGTCTTCTACGATGACCACGTCACCGACCTGTAGTCGAGACAGCGTCGCTGTGGTGTCGGACTTTGCCCTCCTTGTACCATAACATATTGCGGCAGTACTTGGCATCCAGCTCAAGCACCTTGAATGCTATCGCCTCTCAGACTTTCGAAGGCGTGTTGAGTTTCGGGAAAACTGCATAAGGCCTCGTGGTGGAGTGGGGCTCCGATTTCGTCTCCGGCTCGGCAGTGGTCGACGGGAGCGGCGTACCCTGTTCTGTCACAGCTCGAGGCGTCATCCTGGGAGGCAAAGGCACGACCATAAAATCTGCTCCTCCTCTCCCAGCCTTAACTGCACGTTCAAATCCAGGCAACTGAAGCTCGCAAACTTTCAATGATTTCTCTAAAGATGGCGGCGGCTGTTCTGACTTGTCCTTTGGCATTTTTTGTAAGACGGGAGTAGAACACTCGTCCGGTGCAAAAGCCTCGTCGTCGTTTGCATCGCTCTGTCCTTCGTTTTCCGAGGCTCCCTGCAATCCGTCGTCTGCCTCTCCTTGCTCTCTGTCGTCTGCTTCTTTCCGCTGGACACCGTCTGCATCCATTTTGTCCCAGTGGGATTCATGTTCAGATCGCTTGTGGTTTACCTTTGGCTCTACGGGAACCTTAAGTGAAACGAAGACGGCTGGAAACAGATTGACGGTAGGTTCAATGCTAGCTGCAACCTTGGGATTCCTTTTCTTTGGGGGCAGCAGGTCGGGCTCCTCTAAATGCCGCTTCACTCCGTCGTTCCGCACGACGCAGTTTGGAGTTGAGCTGATGTTCTCGGAGTCGCGCTCTCTCCAAACAACGCTGATCACGTCGTTGTCTCTCAGAACGCGGATGCATTCTACCGGATTGTCGTGGCTCGGGCAATGGGTCCATGGAAACCCTTCGGTGAGGCGCTGAAATTCTATCACACGATTTCGCACGAACTGCTGCCATCTTGTTGCGTCACCGGCAATCCAGCATAGGACAACTTCGGAGTCAGTCCAAATTTAAACTTGCAGATGAGCGATCCTTAGTGTTTTCTTTACATAGTCAAAGAGACGCGCTCTTAGCAAGCAAGCTAGCAATTCCAAACGGGGTAGCGTTACTGGTTTAATGGGAGCGATGCGGGGGCGACTGATTAAGATGTTCGTTTTAAACGACCCCTGCTCGACGGGCGCTCGCAGGTAGATGAGCACGTTCACGGTGATCACCACCAGCACGATGAGTACCTTGACCGCCATGTACATGCGCCGCTGCTTGCCAACAGCCGGCGTGGTAGCCGCACTGTGGCCCGCCATGTCCTCTCCACGTGTTCCCGCTCTGGAACGCAGCGTCATATGGACAGGTGAACCGTCCTGAGGAAGGCTGCTGCTGCGGGCGCTGCAGGTGAACGAACGCCGACTCGGCTGCACGGCCTCGTTCACGCCGGGGGAGTTGCTGTTGCTCAGGTCGAATCGGACACTCAGAGGGGAGAATGTCGTGGGTCCCTTCTGCAGCGGCGTACCACCGTCCTCATCGTCAGAGTTGTCCTCGAAGATGACTTGAGGTTCTTCTTCCTCTGTGGCAGAGAACTCGTCGGTTGGGACGAATCGATTGGTCGGGACGCTGCCGTTCTTCAGCAGCTGCCGAAGCTGCCTCTTGTACGGGCTCCGAGTCGAGGCTACAACAGGGCCTGCCTGGAAACCAAAGTCGCGGGGCTTGGCAAGCAAGGCGTCGTCTGAAAGCGACGTGAAGCTGTCGGACACACCCGGGAGCGTACAGCTGTCGTCGTGTTCCTTGGAGGTATCTCGGACGTCCTCGTCGCTCGAGTAGTCGCCCGATGTGAAACGATCGTCGTTCAAAACGTGCTGCCTGTACAACTTAACGAGGAGCTCTTTCTTCGGCGAGCCGGATGGCACTGACACGCCTCTCTGGTGAAGTGCTTCGACGAGGTTCGCCTTCGTCAAATTTGCCATTTCTCTTTTACCTACATTTTCCTCGTTTCCCAAAGGAATAGAATAAAACCGTGGACAACAATACGCGTCAGAGAGCGTCGATGCCTCGCTGAACACAACCCCCGCATATACACGTGCGCTGTCGCCGTTTTGCTTTTTAACGAACTGTTCGTTGAATTGAAGCAACGCTGGGCGAGTTGCTGGGTCCGACGAGGGAAGGTCGGAGATGCCGATAGCGTCCAGTCGCCACATCTCAGATGGATTAGGTAGCATTTCGGAGTGCGATGTTTCACAGCTGGTTGTTGAAACGGCGATGGTGTTACTTCGGTCACTCGTTGGGCACATATAGCGGCCTTGTACCATCCATCAAAAGATGGTATGTACTGCCGTCAGATGCTCACTTAGACGGCGAATTTGTCCAGTTGCTACTTTCCAGTAGACGTCGGAGCCGATAAGTACAGCGACCTCTGTGTCTGCCTGTAAACTAGGGGGGGGGGGGGGGGCGACGTCAGCCACAATCAGCCCTTCAGAATGTAGCTGATTTAGGATATTGTTGTCGAGAGGCGGTGTCGTTACGGTACATAGTTCAGACACTTCAAGAGCCTCCACGGTAACCTTGCTTGTGCTGTATTGGCTCTGTAGCGTCAATTCGACACGGCGGCAGCGATAATGTGTGGGACGTTTAGTGTTTCCGAATGTGTAGATGGTAAGCTCTTCGTTACCGAGAACTGGGCACCGAAGCCTCTCCGAGGACTCTCGTTTTATAAATGTCCTCTGGCTTCCAGTGTCCAGAAGGACTCTTACGAGTGCGCTGTCAGTGGTGCCTGTAGCCCAAGCCTTCGCGGTTTGAAGCAAAACCGATTGACACTCCCGTGCTGGTAGTGGGAGCAGTGGTCACGTTGTTTGGAAGGCCTCGGTTCTCGTCTGTACGTGATTCACTGACGCCGGTGAAGCTTGGTCTTGACTCGTCTTGAGGGAAGCGCCATATGTCGCAGAGGATAGTGATATGGCGTCCGCTGCAGGTACCGTATACCAATCGTGTCGACGTACGGCAATTACGGGCTACGTGGTTGACCTTGCCGCATCTGAAACAACACCTTGCAGCTCTCAGTCGGTTTCGTTTCGTGTCGGAAGATATGTTGGTATTGCAGTCCTGCAATTGGTGTCCGATGCCGGTACAGTCTGGGCATGACCCGGGCACCGATGCGACCGATGAAGTCGGGAGGGCAAGAGCCGACGGAAGACTGTGCTGGGCGCTTGAAGGGCGTGTTCCCCCTCGGTCCTCTTGTGGTGGGTCAGGTGAAGACCACTGAAGCCCTCCTTGACTCTCCTCGCGGCTGTCTATTTGGATCCGAAGAAACCTCAAGATATTTGCAACTTCGGCTGTACCTGGGACGCCGGTAGTGGTCTGCATATCACCTGCTTCGGTTGGTGACTCCTTTTCCTTTATGTTCTGTCTGAACAGAACAGCAAGGTCGTTGGGGAGCGATCTCATGAGGACACGCTTGAGAACAACCGCGTATTGAGTAGGTGGGACACCCAAACCTTCAAGGCAGCTTGTGCGGAACTGTATTGTATCATACAAATGTCGCAGCTGCGCGATGTTGTTGGAGCTGTTAACAGGTGACAATGCCAGTAATTGGTCAATGTGTTCGTCTACAAGAAGGCTGCTCCGTCCAAATCGTTCGAGAAGCGCTTTTGTGGCGAGGTCCTACCCTTCGCCCGAGAGTCTCACCCACTCGATTGCTTGTTTTGCCGGTCCGGTTAAATACGTCTGCAGATACTTGAATTTCTCGATGCGTGGAAGCTCGACGTTGTCGTGAATCGTCGCCCGGAAGTGGCCCAAAAGCCTTGCCAGTCCCGCAGGTTCCCCGAAAACGAGGGTATCTGTAACTTCGGGAGGGCGACGGTGCGTGGTGTTTGGCGAGCGGGTACGTGGGCCAGACCTCCTGTTCTGGCAGAAACTTGATCGCGGTCACCGAGGGCTGTACCGTTGTCTGATATTTGGGATGGATTGCTGGCGATGTGATTTCGAGCTAGAGCACAACGAACTCGGGTGACGGTGTGACTGATGTTCATGTTGTACTCGAGCTTGCCAACAACCTCTTTCTCCAGGTGCTCGTCATCTACCAGCTCCTTGATCTCGTTGTCTAATTCGTTTAGCTGAGCTTCCTTTTGGAGAAGGAAATCGAAGTGTACTTGCAGGTCGGTGAAGTCGGGATCGGTGCCTCGCAGTAGATCGGTCAGTACGTTGAGGGTGCGGGTAACGGTCAAACGGATGACGCCGCGCGTACTCTTCATACGCTCCATGGATGTCAGTTATTCTGGCGCAGCATGAGCGGTCCTTCAAAACTTCCCGGGTTTCGGCACCAGTGTGTGAAGAAAGGACTAGAACCGCTCCGTACCGCTCGCATCCATTTATATCAGAACGACAGATTCCCCGGGTGCGCTCGCCCACGAGCTCGTGCTCGTAAATGCTCTCGTCTTCTTCTAATATTTAACATAATGTCCAGTTATCGTCAATAAATCTAGCAGAGAAGGCTTCAGAAATGGATTCATAGAAGGACCAGAGACCGGTGTTAATTCCGGTGTAGTTAGCCTTGTTGTACGCCCGAATTTGTTTTGTAATAGGACTACGGGTAGGGCAACACCCGAGTGTTACCAAGCGAGGAGCACACAAAATAAACCCTAAGTTGCGTAACCAAAAAATTAACGAGGTCCTACTCTTCGTAAAAATATTGTTTTTATACTCTTAGAGCTTTCCTCTTAGAAATAAAATAAAAATTACCCCAATGGACGAGAAAAAAGGAACGCCACTCCTTTTTTCG
This sequence comes from Ixodes persulcatus, assembly GCA_013358835.2. Taxonomy (NCBI): domain Eukaryota; kingdom Metazoa; phylum Arthropoda; class Arachnida; order Ixodida; family Ixodidae; genus Ixodes; species Ixodes persulcatus. The sequence goes on from JABSTQ010005796.1 coordinate 62,621, forward strand.
TTCCAGTAAAAATGTAACGAGTTCCCGCTCCAGTTTCACCGATGAAAAATGAAACGACGGCGTTCCCTCCTTCTTCCTAAAAAGAACGCGTTTCAGGAACACCGTTCTTGGAACTCTGTTCCTTGAAACTCCGTTTCGCACATTGCTGCTTTTGATGTATGGGCAGCATAGGACGCTAAACACACCAGTCGAAGACGCTCTTCAGGCACCATACTAGTATTTGTTAAAATGCCAGCTAAACGTTTGAAGGACACACACGCAGAGACGAACAAAAACGCAGACACACCACTGGTATTTTTTTAGTTTCTCTGTGTGTGTCCTTCAAACGTTCAGCTGGCATTTTAACAAGCATGAACCAGCTAGCCAAGCTTCATGCCGGCACCACACTAGTACTGAGTTCAAGAGTGTCAAACGGTATCTGGGAGACGCCACGTCTAGCCAACGACCGTAGGTTGGCGGATAGCCACCGAAAACGTCTACTGCCGGTAAGCCTAACTCCTTTCGTTGTTCACTGGGAAGTTTTCCACTGTTGCCGTGGGCTCGCTAAGCTTCCCTGGCAAATAGCTAGCGCCCGAAGATTTGGGACTCTGAGTGTCCGGTCTTCGTGGTTGAATGGCGGCTCTCGGGCTCACAAAATTTGGCAGACATGCTCTACCAGCTGAGATTTCCGCGGCGCGCCCGTCACCGTGAATGCCTCCTGGCTTTGAGCGAAAAAATTCCGTTTCCTCGCCCCTAAAAAGTTCGAAGAGTTTTGAAATATAAGTGTACTGATCCGCATCCGTGTGCCTATGCTATATATGTTATTGCAGGAAAAATTGTGTTGAACCAAGTAAAAAGAAGATTGATAGTAATGTTTGACGAAGTGATTTATATTGACTTTTGTGACGGATAAAGATTATTCGGTTTGGTTGTGGACTGGTAGGGTTTCGTGCATTTCGATATATCCGAGAAACGGCTGCTGGTTGAGTTTTGTCATGAACTCCGCATTTTGAGGTCAGGCTGGAAATTAGAAATACAAAAGAGAATAAACCGCAAGAGAACAGAGTTAATGGTACTAAAAAAAATCTAATTTAATTAATATTGACAAATAGAAGGATTTTGAGTGTTTATTCAATATACGAAAATTCGAGATGGAGGCAAAAAACGATAACAAACACAACTTGGGAAGTTGTGTTTGTCCTTTTTGTCTGTTTTGGGTTTCAGTATGTCGAATGCGCAGAGCAACCTAGACAGGTGACAGGAGCCCGCGTGGACGTCTGAACGCCGAGCTCTGGTTGGAATGATTGGTGGATAGACATAATGCCAGATGCTCTTGTCTCCACTGCACATGCGGAACACATTCTGATGCAAGAGCAAAACGCCAGATGCTGGTGTTCAGCATTCTAAATCGTTCGATGGGTGCAATGAAGGCAAAGGCAGCTGTCTTTATGTCTACCCATTAATCATTCCAACCCTAGCTCGCCGTTCTAACGTCCACACCCGCTTTCATTTCCTCCTTTCTCTTAGTTTCTCGGAATTTAACAACCAGATAAAATGCTCGTATTGTTATCTTCAATTCCCTTTTATATCGTCAAGGTTTGGTCAGGACAACGAGTGTATGTACTTCTCGTCCCTGACAAAAGCCACCAGCCATATTTATAGAAGTGCGCCTTGCGTGCGTCGACTCCAATCATTCTTGGAATTAAGCCATTGTGCCAACATTTACGACAATGCACATCAAGTCCTATGCGAAGGTTACACCAAGCCGTGTCACATCTGAAAGTTAAAGCTTAGTTTTTGGCATGAGACGCACTATATAAGTACATTTTCCGGCCATGGTTTCGCGCGCGGAAGCTTTTTCGACGAACATAAATAATTCATCCACTGTCTTCAATGCTTTGCAAGAACTTACAGGAGGCAAGAAAGCGCTTTAGATTCTGAGCCTTGCCATTCTGGAACAGAGTCAACGTGACTGCACACGCCCTGGCGAGCAATAACGTTTCCAATAGCTCTCAAGACATCACCGCCACTGAAACCATGACCGGACCGCAAGGCAGAGATGTTACGGTGCAAGCAGGAGCAGCATTGAGGTAGGAATTGCTCGTTCTGCGGTACCAGTACTTGGAGCTCCCGATGTCTTTCCTGCTCATAACAGAGCCTCTAGTGACTCCCTGCGATGGGCTAGTCGTTATTTACAAGGCCACAGAGGGGGCCGCCCTCACTGAGCAGCTCAGCTATATTCAGCTCATTTACGATGGCAACAGAAAATTGCGGAAGGACACACGGTGCCGTGCTCGTTTTTTTGCCTCTGCCACCAAGATTGGCCGCTACCATGCTCTCAGCTATACATCCACTCCTGCAGCAAGCTCCTTCCCATAATCCTTTCTGTTCCAAGATGCGATGCAACCTTCGTTTACATGGTAGCTCATTAAACGTTATCAATCAACCTTCGTCTAGCGGTTTGAATGCGATGCGCTTCCTTAGCGAATTATGCCATTTATATGACCGCATTGGATGCAGCAGATGGAGTCAATACGACTAAGTACAGTTCATGTAAGCGTGGCTATGTTTTTGCTAGGGATGTGCTCACGTGCACACCTGCTCCTTTTACAGCCACTTGTTGCGGCCAGCTGTGTGGGGGTCTTGTTAGAGTCTTCCCCACCTACCCTTACAGCCCGAGACTGCCCGAAGATGGTAAGAGATGGTAAGCGAGCGTGCATTTACTGTGTACTTGAGCATGCGGATTATTGCAATTGATGTTTTTTACTTTCGAACCATGGTAAAAAAAACAAATACGATGGTCGTAATTTAGGGCTTTTGACCATGTAATCCATCAGATCATGGCTGTTGATATGAGATGTAAGATACAACATGTTCATTAATTAGGCTATGTTGTCGTCCTCTTTTCCCGTGCATCCTATTTCTGCAAGAATCTAGTGTAATATTTTGGCACTGGAAAAACTCACATTCATATCCTTTTATCGATCCCGTCAGCGTATTACCACGAATGGAAGCATGATCTGTTGAAGAGCCAAACTTTTATTTATGTGCAACAATATGTCGAAAACCATTATGTGTTCTTCTATTATGGCATTCAATGCGGTTATGTAAACAGCATATAGCGTTAGCGCACTCCATCGCGTCCAGGTCTCTAGAGCAGTGGTCTCAAACATGCGACCCGCGACTCTAGGATGCGGCCCACAAGCATCCCGTGGCTGGGAGCCCTCTTTCCTATGCCTCGGGCGCCTCATGCGCCATAAATAATACTTTTATATTGTCGATTTAGTTCCTCTCAAAAAGACGCTCTGCTCGATTCACGCAATTCTACACTAATATGTTTTTTTTTTACAAAGTATTGTTTTGTTTAGATATTTGTTTCTCAGCCCTTTCTGACGTAAAACAATTGCAATACCACTACTAGGGTATACAAGTGCGAGCTCTTTGCTCAAGGAGGCACCTCGGCTGCCTGAATTCTTGCACCGCACGGGCAACGGCCAAAGACAAAGCTATGAGCTCTGGCTTCTAGCGGTAAGACAATACCTTTAATATGAAACTATTTTCTTTTAATGCTGATATAAAACTTTTCCGACAAGCAAAGACGACAGCAAGGAGAGATATATTTCAATGCCTGTTGAGCCTAGTGGATTGTGCGACAGGGCAAGGATGGTGTGCTTGCTCTCGTTTTATTGAACACTGCCAGTACTGCGGTATGGGGGTGATTCAATTTTTTTTATAACAACAAGTGTGGGCCCAAAGATTATGCAAACAGAAACCAAAGTGTGCAAAATGATGAGCTTACAAAAATCAGAAAGCATAAGGTTCCTTGACTAAGCAATATCTAAGGTGTCGCTGCGAGAGTGAGCTGCTTCGTAACTTGAAACACAATTGCTGTTTCTTTGTTAACTTTTTATTCCAAAATAGCAAAATTCCCCCTCCGCCTCCGTTGGCCCTCGTTGATTCGGGGGTGGGCTATCTAGCCCCCACACTCGAATAAATTTGAGACCCCAGCTCTAGACATAAGTGGATCAAGACAGCGAATGCGCATTGATACAGGGAATTATGGGAAGGCGCTCGATAAGGGAGCTGGTCAGCTGCCAAGAACTTGGTGGTAGTCAATCTCATCGAAGGACTTTTAGGTGCACCAGCAGTTTTTTTTTAATCACTACACATACAGGCACTGGATTAGCATACCTATTCTCTATTTGTTAAAGAGGCACTAAACCGCTTTCTGCGATAGTCTCATAAATCTGGGCGTGTCTGCGATAGTCGCGAGGTAATCAATTTCTTAGGCCGATTTGAATAGTGAAACCGGCCACGCGCGATTAAAATATATTTTGTTTTAGAATGATTCGAGCTTATACATTGAGTTGTTACCATAAATAGATTATCACACAAAGTGGTTTAGTGTTACTTTAATTTTTCAACACACAATTGCTGACGAACAGAATAAAGCAGGCTCATTTGTTTCCTTGAAATTTGCTCAGTAATCAGTCGGTCAACTGGACCGATGAACTAGATAGGTCTCCAATCTGATACAGAGGTGGGTTTTAGAACTTTTCCCCAGAACCCCATACCAGCGCTGACCGGCTTACCTTCGTCTTGGTGCATTTCGGGATTGCCCGCCGACACAGGGTATGCAACCGCCAAGGGTATGGGCGAAACGGCATAGAGACGGACGTCTTATGTGTGTTAGACCCATTTTTTGTTTCTTTTACCGTGTTAGAATTTCCGACAATCTACGGTTTTCTGACTATCACCAACACGTCGTCGGGTGCACAAATAATCTAATAAGCATAAGGACAATCCCTGAAGTAAACGATGAGCACAAAACACTGCAACGAGGGTGTTGCTGCAATGTTATTGAGCCTAACATATTTCCTAAAGATCCTATTTATGAAGTCAGTCGACTGCGAGCCGGAATCACGAGGGCTTTTTATTAGACACATCGTCGCGTTTATTTTCACGACTCTGCTGACTATATTTTGTCTAAGGCACCCCGACCGATTCCAACCATGTGCTGCATGTAAAGTATATGAAAACGACCACGTGCCACCACTCAAGATGGAGCTATCAAATGCCGAGAGCTTACCTGCATAGACTACATTAAACGGCTCATATATTCCTTTGTTGTGGAAACTCAATCCAAGTACCCCACCGCCTTCGTCCTCGTCCTTTCAAGTAGACAAGGTAATGGCCTGTCATTAGCCAGTTAGAGCCAGCAATATTTAACCGGAAGGAAGTTCTAGTCAACTTACTGTAACCCACTATGCCCCAGTCTAGTTGAATGCCGCCCATACCCACACCGTTGCCTACGCAGATAGCTCTTCTGCCCCAACCAGCTGGTATTTCAAGTTTTAAGCCGCTAGACGCCATCGTCGGCGCCGCAGTTCTCAAGATGGAGGCCCCCTTAAAAGAAAAAAGGCCCATACTATCCCCATAGCAAAAGCAGGTAGTTTAAATACTAGCTGCAAGGCTACGTCCTCTCTACCAAAGTAAGCTACCTTCTGTGCCGGAGCTGAGGTTTGGGAGGCAAGTGCTTTCTTGTGGCCCTTGTAAGTTGCTATTCACAGTTCCATTTCTACAGTGAGGTTTAACATGATGACGGCTACCCAACGGGTCACTGAAAATGAAAACATTTTTTAAACAGTCTTGTTTGAACACGCGAATCAATAAATAAATTTTACGTGAAAAAAAACAAAAAAACAATATTAACGGCGCGACACGCAATTTAGTCGGTAGTCAACTCCTTTGCAATTGATTTGTCTCTCGGAATTTCGGGCGTGTGGAGGACAGGTGGAGGAGCTGTTGCCCTCACGTTGAGGAGGAGAGAGTGTATGACCACCTCATTTAGGCGAAAAGAATGTATTACCATTTCCTAGCGTCATGGACTTTGCGCGCATAACTGAGGCGCTACTAAAATAAATCTCGCGCCATCAATATTGACCTTAAAAAAATAAATTTTCACGTAATATTTGTTTTTCGACGCGTGTGTCTCAATTTGATTGTTAAAAAAACATTTTCTTTTTTTCAGTGTCCTTTTAAAGGGCCACTTAAGAATAAAAGAAAACGTAGATCGTTTTTGTCGCTGTGAGACATGACTTGAGATTCTACTCAGTAACGTCTGGGAATCAATGACACCATTGAGTAAATTATTAAAAAACACCATGTCGCGATCTACTCGTCTGGCCGAAAGGGGCGACAGAACACAGGTGTCCAAAAGAAGCTGATAATCATAAAACAACACTCCGTCCAATGTGGCGATTTGAGACTATTCTTACAAGTCGTCTCTGTAAGCGCTCCAACCTCAGCGCCTGACTAGCACCAAACGAATTCCGTACTGCAGAAGAAAAATCTAAGCGTGATAGAACCAAAGACCGAAAAAGGTTCAGTATTCAGGTGCAATTCTGGAAGTCACGGGTAATGCGTGGCTTTCAGAATATTTAACCGGCGAAGTTGAATGTCCAATAAAACTTATGAATCATACAAGATATATAAGAACCTATACGAACCATATAAGAGCCATATAAGAACTACATAAGAATCATATAAGAACATATAGGAACCGTATAAAAAACTTGTGAGAAGTTTGTATAAGTTTCTTATATGGTTCGTATATGATCTTAAATATCTTATTTAGTCCTTTTATAGAGTCTTATGTGGTTCTTATATGTTCTTATATATCTTCTAATGATTTATATGTGTTTTGTCGACACAATAATGTTTTTATAGAAATGGATTTTTCACTAGGGTTATGGGAAGCCCCTTTATGCGGAAAACTAGCGACATCCTTTGAAGAATGCCGCCTGCTTTCTTGGAACAATCCAGGGGGCGCTATCGTCAATGCGCGAGGGTGGGAGAGAGTAAAAAATTAAGATAAAGAGCCGTGTACGGCGAAGGAGGTGTTGCCCTCCAATCGAGTATCGACGCGCAAGAGTGCAAAAGAGCAAAAAATTAAGATAAAGGAGCGTGCACGGGGAAGGAGGTGTTGCCCTCCAATCAAGTGTCGACGCGCAAGAGTGCGAAAGAGCAAACAATTAAGAAAATGGAGCGTGTACGGGGAAGGAGGTGTTGCCCTCCAATCAAGTAATGCTTGAATGTCCTGCTATCTTGGAGTGATGCAGGCGACACTACCGTTCATGCGCGAGTGCGAAAGTGAAAAAAAAAAAGAAAGATAAAAAGTGTGCGCGTCAGAGGAAGAGTGTGATGATGTCACTACGTTCCTAATGGCCTTAGGGTTACGAGCAGGAGACGTAAGGAGTCATTGATAACACTTAAAACATGATAGCTAAAGTTCAGGCGTGAGTTGACCACAATGCCAGGGTCACGTAGAACAGAATATCTAGAAATTTCAGAGCAGTCTAATGTGTCAGGGCGAACAACGATGTTTGCCTTACGGGAAAAAAGAGACAACCTTAGATTTGGTGGGGTTTAAGACCAGCGAGTTCGCACAGCATCACAGATGAATTTCCTCAACATTTTGTTTTGTAACAATTCACAGTCCACAGGAGTGTGGATACTTCGCACAATTTAAGTTAAAATACCTAGTTTGGTGAGAACAAATGTTTGCCCTCGATACTTCTTCCCTTTTAAAAATAATTGTAATTTTAATACCTTAATATTTATATTAGAAATTTTAATAATTAATATTATTAATAGTAATTTTAATAACCATCATCATCATCATCTTTCATTCATTTAAGATACCTTGATAACACTATAAGGTAACGGGTCTGTCGAAGCCAATAGAGGCTTAAAGGACAAAACCCAGCAAATGGAATGTCACTGATAGCACAAAAAGAAGTCCGTAGAGCACATATTTTGAGCATGTATCGCAATAAATGAAAAAAATAAAAGTATTCCGTCACAACATCACAGCAAACATGTTAGATGCAAAATATCACACATCAGTGCATTATTGAAACTGTACAACGAATTATGGCGTAAAACTGTTCAATAGTTTTTTTTTCATTTTCTTTGTTGTACCTTCAAATAAATGGTCGGGGAGTCTGTTCAAAATGTAAGGCACATAGTAAGACCGCTCTCGCTTACCATATATATGAAGAATAATAGTAATGATACAAATATTAATAATAATAAACCTGCATTCAGGACACGTTCATAAAAGCATGCAAGAGTGCGGGGCAATCAAAGCCAACAATGGCTCGTGTGATGTCACCCAACAATTATAGAAAAAAAATCGACATGTCCACAAACAAAGCAGTGTTAAGTTTGACACACACACATCTGAAGAACAAACCGGAAAATTTGGTAATGTACAAAACTGGATGACAAATTATGCACATACTACACACATACAAACAAATAGGCACAGGTTAGTCGAAATTTCACCCGAGTACGTGAAGTCTCAGCATTCTCCTCAGCTGACGCAGAGAATTCGCTTATAAAATTTCAGAAGGCAGATTATAAAAGAGCTCAGGCAAGTAACATTTGATTGTTTACTGTCCTATCGTGTTCGGGCCAAAGGTATCTCGAAGGTCTCTTGAAAACGAAGCGAACGAAGAGCAACGTTTTTTTTTTGAATTGATCCGTCCAAAAGTAACGTAAGACAACAGTTTGAATGAAGAGTGTCCGGAGACATAGAAATGATAAATTTTGAAAGCGATGGGTACCATCGGGAAGTTGCATGCCATAAGAAACACTTTCCAAAATATTTTTCAAAATGCAGTAAATTTTCTCACGCCAGAAGCCGGAACAGTTTCCAAACACCGTAACGCCATACCGTAACACACTATATGCATGAGCATGGTTGACTAGTCTGCGAACTGAGAGAGGCATAAGTGATTTTGTATTATATAGCAGAGAAGTACTCCTCAAAGTTTTACAGAGGGACGTGAGTTGAGCACTCCAAGTTAAACCGCACTCGAACAAAATTCCTATGTACTTTACAAAATCAACATAAACTAAAAAAACACACTTCCAAGATACACAGGTTAAGTTATGTAAAAGGAAAGGGAAATCAAGACACAGATATTTAAGAGGATTATGAAAACAAATAAGCTTAGTCTTGTTTACGTTAACGTCCAAAAGATTTGTTGAAACCAATCCATGACTACAGTGGCAGCGCATTGCAGTGAGCGGGCAGCATCTTCGAAGTTGATATGTCGAGTAACAATTACAGTATCATCTGCCTATTCATAAAGTTTGACTGGGAAAGAAAAGTAGAAATGTCATTAACAAACAAATTAAATAGGAGCGGAGATAGGATTGAGCCTTGAGGTACGCCTGCCCTTAATGTTGTTCGCCGGCTCCGTGCCCCTGCTGCAGTTACAAGTTGTGAGCGATCTGAAAGGTAGTTTGACAGAAAATAGAAAAATGAACCACGATATTCGTAGGTGAAGCGTCTTCAGAAGGATTGAATGGCTAATGGTATCAAAAGCTTTAGATATATCTAAAAAGAGAGCACAGCAAACAAGATGTCTTTCAAAACCAGAAAATAATAATAAAGCTTGGACTTTGGTTTGGGCTAGTTGGTTGTGCATTGATAGACGTGCTGCGCTGCGAAGTTAAACGCGTGACCAAAAATTGAAAGGAAAAGGATGATTTACATTGAGACGAGGAGAAACACGACGAACACGAAAGGGCGCAGACTAACAGCTGTTTATTCTTTTCTTTTTTCTCCTTTCAATGAATGAGTTTCCCCATGCGTGAGTTTGGAAAAGAACGAAAGCTATGAAATAATGATAATTTTTGAATTTTCAATTTTTGGTCACGCATTTAACTTTGCAGCGCAGCACGTCTATCAATGTACAACCAACTAGCCCAAACCCAAGTCCAAGCTTTGTTTATCTTCATTTCGAGTGCATCGGGCTTTCATGTTCTACCATCACCTCCTCTTCCACGCATACATCACTTCATCGAATTCATTGCTGAGGCAAGATGCAGGACACGCATTCTGACGTACGCCCTCACACACGGCTTGTCAGCACCTCTTCTGGTTTCCCTATTCGGAAGGATGGCACCGGGGGACGCCACAGCAAGGCGCTGCTGCAAAATGCTACGCTCCGAGACTTGGAGGCAAGTACGCTTCTTCAAGCTCAACATTAGGAACTTTTGCGATGCCTTTTTATCACCGAACCGAGCTAAGTTGATGTACAACTACTTCATCGATATAGCGGAGAGCCAGGGCGAGAGACAGTGGACTGCATGTATAAACAACATGCCGAAAAAAAAAGAGGATGAAGGACGAAAAAGTTAGGTTCGTCAACATGACTGATCTAATTATCCCAGACAACGTCTCCAAGACATTAAAAAAGGACCCAAATATGCAGTAGAGCCTAAGGCCAAAACTGTGGACTTGATCGGCATTGTGCATGACGTTGCAAGGAAGGTTTCCGAAGAAGAGAGAAACGCATGCATAGCTGCCGGCATAACAGCAGTTTCCAACGAATTAACAACAGCCAGGCAACCAGGCGTGAACACCAACTACACGGTACGATGGATTAGAGGAAACAACTGCAGCCTCCTGCTAGCTGACAAGACAGGAGTGTTCGTCATCTTAGAACAGGAAATGTACAAACACAAAGCCAAACAATCCATGCTAAAAAACTTCGAGGAACGAAAATACATCAACGAAAGGTGTATGAAAAACGCCAGAGCACATATGGCCAGTCAGTGTGAAGAACTAGGCATCACCAAGATAGCGAAGGAAGTAAAAGGCAGCCGTCAACTATGTCTAAACCCATTCGTTGCAGTCAAAACGCACAAAGAAGGCAGTCCATTCCGGGTTATAGTCGAAGACAAAGGCACATGGCAGCATGTGATTGCAAGAGAACTACAGAAATTCTTGTCACTTCTACAAATCGATGATCCGTTCCTGGTACGCAACTCAGATGAGGTGGTGGTGTTCCTGAATGAAACACAACCCATCAATGCTTTCTCGGTAGATGTCAAAGACATGTTCTACAACGTGCCACAGCAAGGAGCCTTGGAGGCAGTGGAAGAGTGCGTGGACGTCTACGGAAGCGTCAAATTCCAAAACCAGAGTTTGATCAGCACATCAGCTTTCCTCGATCTCCTCCGCACATACTTAAGCTCCCTGCACGTCATGTATGAAGGAAGTGTTTATACGCAAAAAGAGGGCATTTACATAGGTTCGTGCATAGCACCAGCCTTATGCGACATATACCTTGCAAGAGGCAACAGAGATCTAGTGCCATTTTTTCAGGAGATAAAGTTACAAGGTGCTTTCGATACGTGGACGATTTTCTGGTATGTTTCCCGATCAACAAAATGACAGAACACGTGTGCGAAAAGGTCAAGCAGGAGTTCAAGAAAGTGCACAGAGGCCTAGAATTGACATTTGAAGAACCGGAGAGACGCAGGCTGCAATTCTTAGACATCGAAGTGGCATTTGGAGAAAAGCATACATGCTGGATGTATAAGACCAGAGGGGCAAAAGGCTTACTGCCGTACGACTCGGGGCACACTAAGTTGGTGAAGAGGAGTGTCGCCTCTGGGTGCGTATGGCAGGCCATAAAGAAATCATGCCACCAGAGAATGTCAGAAGACCCACAAAGGCAAATCACCAGACTACAAGGAAGCGGCTACCCAGAACCCCTGCTAGTAGCTGTGGCAGAAAAATGCATAGCAACACTCAGAGGCAATCACAAAACCAAGGAAAAGGACCCGGTCAAAAAACCACTGGTAGTGATGCCATACATCCATAAATTTTCGCACCGACCGACAAAGATTGCAGAAACGCACGAGGTCAAAGTGGCCCTATCCGCCCGCTTTAAGCTAAAAGGACTGTGCAAAAATGTTAACAAAGAGGAAGGCGATACATCGGGTCAATCGACGTGTGGGGTAAAGCACAAAAGCAAGTTCGTAGAATGCGTAGACGGGGTCGTCTACAAAATACCATTGACGTGCAGAAACTCATACATCGGGCAGACGGGGAGGTGCTTAAATGACAGACTCAGAGAGCATAAATATGCATGCGGAAAATTGCAAGCTCCTGGCAACTTAGCAGCGCATTGCGCAAGATGCAGCTGCGAACCGCTTTTTGGAAATACATTAGTCATGGACAGATGGAGAAATAGAAACAAGCGCGAAATCATAGAAGCCTTCCACATGGCCTCAGGGAAGCACGGCACGTGTGTAAGTGATTCATCCGTTGCACTGAACGAAAAGGAAATTGAACTGCTGAGAAACTACACAGCATAACGAGGCGGACACCAGCACCAGCATCAAGGTCCCCTCTCACACCACAAAAACCAAACGTTTATCAGAAAAAAGAAAACAACACCACAATAATCGCAAGTCCACACATCTTTATGATGACATTTATCATTATTTCATAGCTTTCGTTCTTTTCCAAACTCACGCATGGGGAAACTCATGCATTGAAAGGAGAAAAAAGAAAAGAATAAACAGTTGTTAGTCTGCGCCCATTCGTGTTCGTCGTGTTTCTCCTCATCTCAATGTAAATCATCCTTTTCCTTTCAATTTTTGGTCACGCGTTCAACTTCGAAGCGCAGCATGTCTATCAGAAAATAATAAATCTGCAAAATCTCCAAACATTGGCTGGGTTTCCTTTTCTTGAACAAAACCAAACTGACTCGGTGAAATGGCATTGTGCGCATCCAGAAATGATGTCATAGTATGGAATACATGTTAGAATGGAATACAATACTACTAATAATAATATTAATAATATTATAGTTACAGTCAAACGCCACTACAACGAACGCTTCCTCAAGTTGCAAGCCACTTGCTCAGCGGCGGTGGCGGCGGCGAAGGCAGCCCAGCATAACAGTCATCTTCAAATTCGCAGGTTGGTGGAATTTACACTGTGTACCGTGTTCTACAATTGCCGTGCTGTCGTCGCCGCCGCTGTTAGTGTTGGTTTTGAGGTGCTGTGCCTCTCCTATTCTTGTCTGAAATGAATGAATCCGATCTGTGTTTAGTCTGTAATAAGTCACTGCCTGATAACGGAGCGTTTCTAACATGTTTTGTATGTGAATACGGTTATCACTTAGGCGCATGTTCTGGTGTTACCAAGACAGCCTACAAGGCCAAGGGGGACGCGGAAAAGTGTAAATGGAAATGTCAAACATGCGAAATCTCGAATGCTCGTGGGGCCGAAGCGCCCAGCCTTACCACAACCGTAAGGCAGAAACCCGAACAAGAAACTGCATTTGAGAAGGTGCTGACAGAAATCAACAAGAAACTAGCAGAGCTTCCGGCAATCAGGTGCAAAGTAGACGAATTGATGCTGATGAAGCAGACTGTAGATAAGCTTGAACAATCGGTTCAGCATATGTCTGATCAGTACGATGAGGTACTAAAAGAAATGAAACGTCAGTCCGCTGAAATTGCAACATTAAAGAAAAAAATGGAAAAAATCGAGGCTGACAATGCTCGCCAAGAGGTTCAGACGCTAAGACAACAAGTTAACAATCTCGAGCAATACAGCAGGCGACAAAACCTGGAAATACACGGTCTGCCACAAAGTGACAATGAAAACCTTTTCCGTAAACTAAACGAGCTAGCGGGCAAACTGGAACTGCCAGAACTATCCCAGAACGAGGTAGAAGGACTTCACAGATTGTTTCCAAAACCAGGCAAGGCACCCGCCGTGCTCGTTCGCTTCATTTCATTTCATTTATTGAACCTTAAGGGCCCGTGAGGGCATTACATAAGGGGGGGATCATTCATATTATACATTAGAAAAAACAGACACAAAAATAAATACATTCAGGAAATGGTTGGTAAACGGTTAACAACATAAAAAGTGCAATTGAAGACTTGATTTAAAGGCGTTTGGGTCTACGATGGTGACGATGGAGGATGGGAGGCTGTTCCAGTCATTGATAGCTTGTGGGAGGAAAGATCGGTTGAAAGCGTTTGTTGAGCCAGAGATCCTTTTGATGGTACAGTCGTTGTTTAGGCGAGATGATGTTCGATCGGGAGGTGATAATAATGCTGTTTTAAGGTCAGGACAGTGATAATAGATTTTGTGAAGGAGGCAGAGCTGGGAGACGTTCCTACGAAGCTGCAAAGAAGAAAGGGTTAGTTGACTTTTTAGGGAAGAGACACTGATGGAGTTATCGTACGTGGAGAGGATGAAACGGGTGGCCCTGTTTTGAATTGCTTCCAGATGATTGATAAGGTAGCCTTGATGGGGGTTCCAGATGGAGGCAGCATATTCTAATTTAGGTCGGATAAGTGTGTCGTAGGCCAGTTTGCGGACAGTTGGTGGAGCAGGTCGAAGGTTACGTCGGAGTACTCCCAGGGTCCTGGAGGTGTCTGCGGAGATGGCTTCAATGTGATTATTCCATGAAAGGTCTGATGTTAATTTTACACCGAGATATTTGTACGAAGGAACGGTCTCAATGATGTCGGAGCCTAAGTAATATTGATAGGACAAGACGGTTTTTTTTCTAGTGAAACGGATTAGTTTACATTTAGATTTGTTTAATGGCATCAGCCACTGTTCGCACCATTTATTAATTTTTACTAAATCATCTTGGAGTTGAATGTTGTCATGCACACTTGTTACTTTGTTATATACGACACAGTCATCTGCAAACAGGCGAATATTAGATAAGATAGTGGCCGGAAGGTCATTTATGAATATTAAAAAAAGTAGGGGACCCAGTACGGACCCTTGAGGAACACCAGATGAAACGTTTGTTAGGGCAGACTCATGATAATTTGTAACTGTGTATTGCACGCGGGAAGAAAGAAAGTCACGTATCCATGAGAAGATTAGCGGGTCAAGACGAAGGGATGCCAGTTTAGAAAGTAGTCGTTGATGGGGAACATGATCAAAAGCCTTCGAAAAATCCAGAAAGATGGCGTCAGTCTGAGCCCGACACTCGAGATTAGTATGTAGGTCATGAATGAAGTCGCAAAGCTGCGTCTCACATGAGAGTCCCTTTCTAAATCCATGCTGCTGTTTGAAGAAAAATCCATTAGTTGTTAGGTGACTCATGATATGTGAATATAGTATATGCTCAAGAAGTTTAGATGCGATTGAAGTTAAAGATATTGGACGATAGTTAGACGCCAAACAGCGACTTCCCAGCTTGAAGACTGGGACGATCCTGCCAACCTTCCAGTCAGAAGGGAGCGAGCTTTCAGATAATGACTGGTCAAAGATTAATTTTAAGATCTCACTGGAGATACTGGTAGTATTTTTTAAAATTTTTGAATTGATGTTGTCGGAACCGGCGGACGATGACAGTTTTAATTTGGCAATGAGATTTTGAATACCGGTTGCGCTTACACTGATTGGTGGCATGGTTTCGTAAGGTTGCTCGGGGAGACTGGGAACAGTGTTCAAACACTCGTTAGTAAAAATGGAAGAAAAATACTCGTTAAACACAGTAGGAATGTCACTCTCTGGAATGGGATCGCCGTTGTCGGTACGTAGTTGGATGGCAGAGTTGTTGTTCTTTGGTGAAACCAGATTCCATAACTCACGTGTTACGCGTGACCAGTGGATGGCAAAAAAGCAACATCAGAAGTATGTTAAATCCACCGTGTACCTTCTGGACAATTTGACACCACACAACAAGAAGCTACTCTGGATGATGAGGGAAAGGCTGAAGAAAAACAATACCAGTTCGCTTGGCAAAAGAACGGTCAGTTGTTCGTGCGCAAAGCCCCGGGCGAGCGTGCAATCGCTATCGGGTGTGAAGCTGACCTAGATAAAATATGTTGACCGTCAGTTTAAGTTAGACGCCGTGTTTGTTTCTCTAAATGGTGGACCTGGTGAATCACTGGCGCTATCATGATGCTGGTTCTTTTCGTAGCTTCAAATCTGTGAGGCATAAGCTGCCTGCCTCCTTTTCCTTTTATCACTTAAATACGTGTAGCCTGAAAAACAAAGAAGATGAGGTCAGTATTTTCTTATCCTCTTTAAACCATGAATTCGATGCAATGGCTTTTAGTGAGACGTGGTTTACTAGTATCGATGATGTGGTACAATTTGAAGGTTACCGATGCGAAGCGGTATATAGAACAAATAAAAAAGGCGGTGGTGTTGCCCTTTATATAAAGAACAAGTTTGTTTACGAGGTCATCTCTGAGTACACCGTTATTAAACAATACTTTGAATCGCTTTTTGTGAAATTAGATGCGTTTGTGTTTGGTGTTATCTACCGGCCTCCCTCTGGATCATTAGATGAGTTCTTTCGTTTTGTTGAGCCTATGCTAGAATTTGTTTCGACGTTCAAAATGCCTGTCGTAGTTATGGGCGACTTCAATATTAACATTTTGCAAAAATCTAACGTAGTTAATGAATTTATTGATATTATACACTCAAACGGTTTCTCTAATATAATTGATATACCCACTCGCATTACAGATTCTAGTGAAACGCTAATCGACATGTTTAACAAGCTGTTATAAAAACGATACCGAGGCAGGTGTACTCACAAGTGATATAAGTGATCATTTATCATTGTTCTGTTTTATTCCAAAACGTTTGTCACATACTGCCAGACAAATGAATACAAACGCTTCTGCGCGAATCATTACCGAGAACAAAATTGAGCACTTTCGTCAACTTGTAGCTTCAGCGGACTGGAGTGAAATATTACAGATGGTAAATCGCAATGATGCGTACGATTTGTTCCTGAACAAAATTATCAGCTTCTATGACTGTGCATTCCCTGTCGTAATAATAAAAAAAAGTAAAAAAGCAAAAAAGCCGTGGATGACATCAGACCTATTGCAAAGAATTAAAGCACGAAACAAACTATATCATGCATTTATATTAAGCAGAGACTTATCTATTTTGCAACAGTTCAAAAAAGTTAGGAACAAATTAGGTGCTGATATTAAGAAGTCTCGCATTCGCTACTATACTGATAAGTTCGCAGACATTTGCTATGATCCTCAGAAACCTTGGCGTACTATCAAAGGCTTATTGCAGAGGACACGGAACAGTGTACCAACCAATATAAAAATAGGCGATGAAACTTTAAGCGGAAAGGCTCTTGCTAACGAGTTTAATCGACATTTTTTAACCTTTGGAGCCTCCGATCAAACGACCACTGAAACTTTTGAAAATTACATAAAGCACAATCTCACGCATACTATGTTTCTTCACCCTACTACCCCCACAGAAATTGTCAGTCTAATAAGTGATCTTAAAAATAGTTGTTCCAGCGGATATGATGAAATAAAAGCGGTGCCAATTAAAGCTGTTTCAGATTTAATATCTGACGTAATCGGCCACATAACCAACTTGGTCTTATCTACTGGAATCTTTCCCGAAAAAATGAAAATTGCTAGAATTTCCGTTTTGCACAAAGGTGGTGCTGTTGACAGTATCAGCAATTACCGCCCAATATCAATACTCCCACTTTTTTCAAAAATAGTAGAAAAAGTAATAAATTCAAGAATAATTAATCATCTTCGTAAATACCAACTAATCTCTGCAAACCAATATGGATTTCAGAGAGGTAAACCGACTGAGTCAGCTTTACTTAACATTCGAGAAAAACTTATCAGCAATATAGAAAATAAATCCTACACTATAGGCATCTTCCTAGATTTTAACAAAGCTTTTGACTCTATCAAACATAATATACTATTTGATAAACTGCCACACTACGGAATTAGAGGCCTTTCGCTTAATCTATTGCGCAGTTATCTGTCGAATCGTATTCAGTTTGTGGTAGCTAATAGTATAGCATCAGACACTGAATATATAAAATTTGGTGTTCCGCAAGGATCTATATTAGGACCTATACTATTCCTTCTTTATATCAATGACATTGTTGCTATCCGCCATACCCCAGACATAGTACTTTACGCCGATGACACGAGTGTTTTTTTCTCATCCAGGGACCTATCATCTCTTATTCCTGTCACAAATGCATGGCTAAAAAACTTATCGAAGTGGCTTGATGCGAATCAACTGCTTTTAAATGTTAACAAACAAAATACATTGTTTTTTCTTCAATTAATATACCAGTAAACCTTACTAACGAAATAATATTTCAGTCATGGTCACTAGAAAGGGTTAACGAATACAAATTCTTAGGCATATATTTTCATGAAAACCTGCGTTGGACATGTCATGTAAATTTTGTGAAGCGTAACCTCGCACAGTCTATTGGTATGTTGAATAGATTTCGTGCCTTACTACCAATATGGCTAAAGCGTCAGCTCTACTTCACTACTGTTCATTCGCAACTGCACTATTGTTTAATTGTCTGGGGGGTTACATCTAAATGTAATATGACTAGTTTGTACCTAATGCAGAAAAAAAGTATACGGTTTATTCAAAACCTATCAAGCCGCGATCATACATCCCAATACTTTGGACAACATATCGTATACTGAATATTGAGGCACTGTATAATCAACGATTGTCTGAGGTTATATTCTCCCAAGTAAAAATTGACCGTGAATTATTCTTCTCTACATATACGAATACTAATGCACACTACAATTTTAGAAACATGAACTTTATAAAAATCAGAACTAGAACAAATTACGGTAAGCAATTACTATCTTGGCAGATTCCTAATCTTCTCAACCTCCATACTGGTTTGATCAATATAATCGATTGTAATTCAAGCCTCTTGACTTTCAGAAAACAATCAAAAACGTATTTTCTACTTTCCGCATAATATTGTTGTCTTCTAAATTATGTGTACAGATGTAATTGTAGTTATCTAGGTCATATTATTGTATATTGTTGCTTGTTTATTTTTTCATTGCAAGAGCATATGGAGTGTAGTGATCTAGTTACTATCTGTGTATTTGTTTTGTTTATTGCAACTCTAACACTGTACCACTGGTCTGCCTGCTGCATCTGCTGCATCTGCTGCAAGTGTAGTCTGGTGCTAGGGGCCTGGTCAGGTGACTTACTGTCACCTTTTGCCTCAGCACCATGACAATCCTGTATTGTCAAAAAGTTCCAATAAACAAACTAGGAAATAGCCTGTACAACGGAGCATGCGATTAGGCCTGTCCGGATTCCTACCTTCCCTATGTATTGTGAACGCCACTACAGCGAAGACCACAACAGCGAAATTGCCTGTTCAACAAAGCAATTCATGTGTTCCCAAACGCTGAATTGTTGTTTTATAACGAATACGCTTAGCCACACACGTAACTCACAGCAGCGAACCGAAACGGAGCAACGGGGCTGCTCGGTGCTGCTTTGCTGCAATGCAACAGGGACTGAAAAGCTGAAGCCACTTGTGATCGGAAGGTCAGCGAAGCCGCGATGTTTTAAGGGCGTGCGTAGCCTTCCAGCAGATTATGTTGCGAACAAAAAAGCCTGCATGACGGCGGATTTTTTCCAAACCTGGCTTCTGCAGCTGGAGAAGAAATTAGGCTTCAGAATCACAAGATTGCTCTTCTGATCGACAACAGTGCTGCACACAACAAGATCCCGGTGCTGAATCACGTGGAAGTGATTTTTCTGCCGCCGAATTGTACGTCCGTGCTGCAACCATTTGACCAAAGGATCATACGGTTCATTAAAGCCCGCTACCGCGCCAGGATGCTGCAGCGAATTCTGCTGAACCTCCAGCACAACGTTGAAGGGCCAACCAGGATCAACGTTTACCAGGCTATTGTGATGGTTACCGGCGCATGGTGGAACGTGCCCGCCAACGTTGTGCGAAATTGCTAACGCAGTGCTGGCTTCACTGCAGTTGAAGACACAGCTGATAGGTGCGCCGACAACCGTGGGTCATCCAGTCGTGCAACAGAGCTGCAGGAATCAATAAACAAGTACAGTGCGTGTTGCGACGCAGCATTGGTTGTAACGGCCGCCGATTATGTCTCGGTGGACGACGAGGTGCTGGTTTGCTCCGACCTGACAACTGACGACATCGTGGAGGCCATCAAAAAGAAAAGGGACGCCACAAATGATCAGGCAAGCAGTGATAAAAAGTTGGCAGAAGAGCCAAGAATTATGACTACCCGCGAAGCGGTAGCGGCATTTGACGCGCTGCAGCTTTATCTCTCCTCACTCCCTGACCTCGCGCCGCAGCACGCCGTGAACTTTGACGGCATTAGGTCGGCGGTGGTTGCGCATTCTGTAAGTCATAGTACGGTGCAGAAGAAAATTGTAGACTTTTTTGCGCCAAGTGCCATTTGAATATGCTGTGAATAAAAAAAATTTCTCTCAGTATGCTTATCTGCTTTATTGGGGTCATTAAAGTGCGCGACGGATATAACGAAGTGCCGTGTATAACAAAGAATTAGCGCGGTCCCACACGCTTCGTTATACAGGCGTTTTACTGTATAATAATAATAATAATAATAATAATGAAATTTCTTTGCATGCAAGGAGTACACGATGATGCCGAAGGCCTGCAAAACTAAGGTGTCACATTTCAAGCTTCACAAAGGCGAAGGCCCCCAACACTGGCAGATTCACAGCATAGATCAATCGCATAATAAATAAACTAAGCAAATATAGCCACAGTATGGTAACAAAATATAAGGTATAATAAAAAGCTGAGCATGACCAAGAAGACTGAAGCATATGCACATATGAAAAAAAGTAAAAATATACTAAAACTAAAGACGCTGTGACGTCGACTGGAAACTTTGATTCGCATAGAATAGGATAACAAAACAGTGAACTAACAGGGGCTCCAGAAAAGAAGATATTCATTATTTACACAGATAACGAAGTCCAGGGAATGTTGAAACAGCTTCATTAAAACAAATATTTTCAGGCAAGATATTTTTGTCATTTTCTCTAAAAATTATTTTTTGAGCGTTACATTCGTTGTTCAGACCACAGCTCCCTCAAAAAATGCTGGAAGTCCAAGCAAGCACGAAGAACTGATTTAGCTCATACTGTGGACGACAGTACACGTGTCTAAAAGTAAAACAGGATTGGTGCAGAAACCACTGTTGTAGCATTCGTCATGTTCACCTCCTTTTGTTACGAAGCCATCGACGACGTCAAGGGCAATGTCCAACACGACGTCGAGGACGACGTCCTAGAGGACGACTTTAAGAACAACGTCTATAGGACGACCTTAAGAACTGCCTCTAGTATGACCTCTAGGGACTAAAGCCCTAGAGGTTGATGTGGAATGATGTGCCGTCAATTTTTCCGCTAAATTTAGCGGAAAACTATATTGGTCTCTAGGTCCCGTGACGCCAGGCCACGTGGCATTGAATTTCCCGCTAAATTCAGCGGGAACCTGAATTGGTGTATACGTCGTGT
Organism: Ixodes persulcatus; assembly: GCA_013358835.2. Taxonomy (NCBI): domain Eukaryota; kingdom Metazoa; phylum Arthropoda; class Arachnida; order Ixodida; family Ixodidae; genus Ixodes; species Ixodes persulcatus. The sequence goes on from JABSTQ010005796.1 coordinate 83,781, forward strand.
CACATCATTTTTTCCGCTACATTTATCGGGGATACAAAAATGGTTTGTAGGTCACGTAATGTCAGGTCACGCGACATCAACTTTTTCGCTAAATTTAGCGGGGAAACTGAATTGGTCAATAGGTCATATGACTCCCATTTTTGTGCGACATTTTGCGGTGAAACTGCGCATTAGGAGGCCAGAAAGATCTACGAAATCGGGGGAGGGAGAGGAATTAAAAAATGCGATGGAATTAAAAAAAATCAAACAAGTTTAGTCGTGCTTGTTTTCATTCCAATTTGGTGTTTACACAAAACAAAACCTGTGGTCTGGATTCTTTACATCATCTACCTTAATTGAGCGGGGCACGGATTGGAGACGAGAGCTTCCGTGGACCGTCAAGCTAGAAAGAAACCTGCAGCAGAACATGCGTTTGCCATATCCACCTCCGTTGGTGTGACACTGCCAGGATCGCGGCCGGCGACAGCATGACACTTCAATGATGTTATCAGGCAGAAACCGAAGCACCACTTCTTTGGACGTGCTAAACACACCACTCGGAGACGCATTCGCAAGGCACCATAGCGTCAGCGTTTGGCTGGGACTCGTAATCGATAGGAGTTTCACCGACTGAGCACCAGTCCAACCGAACAATGCATAACATAACAGCAACAATAATTTATATTTCTTGCCTACACAGTTCAAGTGACCCGACGAATGCACCACTGTTAGATATCCTGCTCTATAAGCGTTACTGGCGAGATCGAGGTCAACGGGCTGCATTCAACTTTATTAGAAATCGATGCGAAGATGCCGTCGGTAATAAAACAGAACCGCTTAGCTATTACAAGTGAATGGGTGGTACCGATATTTCATACATAGGGTTATACATGGAGTTTCCGAGAACAAAGAACCGTGTTATACGGCCCGTGTAAATAAGCTATGCATCACAGAAAGCTACAAAGCCATGAGAATGTGACACTAGGTGTTGGGATAGAATGCGAAATTGTGAGAACTTGGCGTTAACAGGAGCAAAAGATCATCGAGAAAAATGAAATTTCTCTATGAACCGATATCCACCTAATCCTAATATTGTCAGAACAAAAGTCGACATTGTGAACGTTTCTGGGATTTATATGGTGGAAAAGTCTAGTAAGCAAGAAATATGAGGGTATCTTTTTGTGACAAGTGTTTTTCACTGAAATATATGCTACGGGTGCCCCCAGTGTCATGTCATGTTTTGACGATATAACGCATATGTGGACGTCGGCTTTTAGACAAACTTCGTTCTTGTCAATTAATATTTGATCCAGGTAACGTCATGCTCTCAAACATTCGTTTTCTATCCCTACATCTACTGTCACATTCTCAAACAGCTTGATCTTTCTGTGATCGCAGTTAATTTCCCCGGCCGAAAAATACGGTTCACTTTTCTCCTAAAGTCCCTGTACTTCGTTTCTCCAAAAACCCCAGCGCAACAGATATTGCTATCCTGTATGATCATTCAAATGTTGGCAACAGCTCTTGTGCAGTGAGTTTTCGGTAGCAGCAACATTTGCAGTTTTCAAGAGTGCATCAACAGAAGCAAAATGTAAGGACAGTGCAATTTTGCTCTTTTTGTGTTTTGTTTATGCCGCGTCATCAGGAAACGCTCACTCGTCCTAGGGCGGATCCCAAAAGGTTTTCGACCAAATGTTATATCAAAATAAAAGGTAAATCTCATGGCCCGTGCTTCTCTGAGGACTTATCCGAAAAATAACATGCTCTTTTAGTGTGTGTGATAAGGTCGTAGCAAATATTTGAACTTTAGACATGAGATGGCATTTATCTGTAGACATTTAGCTCTCAAGTTTTTGCAACTCCTAAGGCAAGAAAAATCAAATATTTTTTCGGTCTTGTTTCGGTTGCGCGGCAATATGCTTTGACGTTTTCATCGAGGATGCTCAGCTGGCAGAGTTTGATTGGTGGATAAACATGGGACAAAAAAAAAGTACAGCTAAGAACAAGAAAGCTAACAGAAAACATTGCGTTTTTTGGGATAAGACAGCGCGAGCTGCATTTTTCTGTTCCGACGCCGACGCCGACGCCACGAAACACGGAAACGGGCGCCTAAGAGCTGCAAACTAAAAGAACGAGTTCGTGTTGAATTCTAGAGTATAATCTGAATATCACGTTCATTTCTCCCGAAGATGTAACTAAACGCGAGAAAACACGCAAAACCACCGACCAGTGGTTACGTCATACTAGAAGATTTCGGCCGCCAAGCGCGTGTCGCTCGTGTGGGCAGCTCGTGCAATTGCAAGCTTACCAGGTATATTCTCCCGCACTTACATCACTCATGATGTCATTTTATGTCCTTTTTGAAAATAGCAAGAGTGCGCATGCATAGCTTTGATAGGCACTCAAGATGCACGAGAGCGGAGATTCCGAATGCTCCTGATATGACGTCAAGCTCCGGGAAGAAGGGGCTTCAGCGGTACTTTGAAAATAAGTTTCTGTAGCCTCTGGGCACCAAATTTACAAATGATCGCGACAATTTTAATCCTGGTGGCCGATTACAGACGATTTAAGTGTTTTCCCCAATTATTGAAACACTTCAGTTTTCTTTTAAGAACAGTCCAATGACACTCAAACTCACATATTATTACTTCAGCTGCATGAGGCAAAGAAAATTCTTGATACTCTCCGGCGAGATCGATCTCCTTTGATTGTTCCCAATAGTCTCTGCTGCGCCATATGGTCACTCGAACGGCGTTGAAGTTACCGGGACACGTGTAACCTTCGGCACTTGTAAAAAGGCTACAACTTGATCTAAAGTTTGCCCTTCTAACAGGTGTACTCCTCCACGTCTGCGTGTATTTTTTACATTCTTTTGGTTTGTCCAAGTTTTGCAGATTAACCGGTTACATAAATCGCGATTAAAACATTAATTGATTACTCGGTAGGCATAAATGATCAATAGCCCAGCCATTTTTATTTAGAAACCGAAATGTATTTTAATCATCAGTTTACAAATAATGATTACTTTCTCTCAGTGATCTTGGTGTCATAACGGGTATATCGAGCAATTTAAAAAATAACAATGTTTTAATGTGTTTTTGCGCTCTTGTGCGAATCTGACTTGAGTTTTCTTTGTTTTTATGGAGCATCAAAGGGCTGATTAACTCATCCAGGATTGAGCAAGTTAAAAAAAATCGCACGTGTATATTATGATCGTTGCTTACCATCCACTTTTTGAGCAAAAGACGGATGATGCGTAACTTCCCTCACGGAAGTTCAGTTGGCAGCGATTCTTGATGGCCAGAAGACGCTAAACAACAGCATATCAGAAATTGAAAATAAAATTGACGAACACATTAGACAAACAGAAGCAAGGCTATCCTCAATTGAAACTAAAGTTGAGTGTCTCTCAAGATTAATAATAGGTTTATTTTCCAACGAAAAGGCAGACTTGTGCCCGTTACTTCAATATAGTAATTAATTACAGTTACAATTACTTGGCCTAAAAAGTAATGGATTACCGTTACAAATTACTTTCCGTAAAAAAGTAATCGATTAATTACTTCGTTACTTTACTCGACTACATTTGCGTTACTCCAAAGGAATACGAAAAAGACACACTCAATACTGCGTGTTTGAAGGAAACAAATTAGGGCCCCATTAAAATTAAAACAAAAATAAGCATATTCATTACTTTCTACCCAATATTTTAGGTTAATAGTTTTAGGAGAACGAATCTATTACGTTTTAAAGAACTTGAACAGGTGCTCAAGATAAACGAGCCTTGCGCTGTCCAACCGGGACAGAACTAAATCCCATGAACATGCGACGAATACACTTGGGCGGTGGAGGCACGCACACCATTCGAATTAATCCAAGTTTTCGTCGGCGAGCTTCAAAACATGATTTCCCTGGAGATATGGTTTCTCTGTGTTTGCTGCATGTTGCCTAAATAGGGGCTGATTTGCCTACTAAAACGGACTGGCTGTGAGACCAAGATGCGGTACTTGCGTCTGGGTACATTTCAGACTCCTTGATGAAGGTTGTTATCCGACCGAATGGGGCCCACTTGATCTTCTTTCTTGATCACCAAACTTATCAGATCCAAGACGTCGCACAAAATACTAATCCACAATTTCTCAGCTGAACTGACTTTTCCGCCTAGAATTGATTAAAAAAAGCCAAATTTTCAGTGAACAGCACGCTTCCATGTTTTTCACGCGTTTACAGGCAGGTGGCTTCACAACTCCAGTGTCCAAGTGAGTCACCGTTTATTCTCAGAAAACTCTGGCTATGTTTCCTTTCCCTAAAATTTCGATCTAAGTTCCCGCAGGCCCAATCCGCTGACGAGAACCCTAGCATTCTCGTTTCTTAGAATACGGGCTCAGCTTGGATGTCCCAAGCCGTTTTGTTGTGCTCCCCGACCAGCAGTCCTTGCTGTTGAACGTTGCTGTTTAAACAGACAGCAGGGTTGATGCTAGATTTTTCTTTGTTCCAATGCACTGCCGCCATCGGATCCCTCATGTTTTTGCCCTACGCATCCGTTAGTGTGAAGTCAAGCGACAGGAGCATCATAGCTGGTGGGCCCAGCCAGTATTCAGCTTTCACGGCGCTGTCAAGGATGAGCAGGGTCGAGGTCTCATAAGAGCTGCCCCTCTGTTTGCGGGGTGAGCGTGTGTATAGGCGAAAACATCAACAAGCATAGCACGGTTTCGTTAAAAAAAAATTGCTTTGGGGGAAAAAGGCGCGGAGGAGTGGGGAGGGGGAGAGGAAGGGAGCGGACGTACGCACCATGGTCACTCTGTCCACGGTCCCACTCGACACGAACCCCACGCCACGGTTTTATGGTCCATTAGTTTTCTGCTCTTTTGTACGCTCGAAGCAGTCCGTTCGTTTTCCAAGAAGTCGAAGCCCGTTGCCTTTCTGTAGAGCGTCGAATCCTCCCAGCCTGGCTGACCGTACGAACGAGTCGAGAAACGGTCTCTGGCTGGGCTCTCGTGCTTTCCGTGAATTCCCTTCCCCCACCAGCACCTCACCCGAGTCTTGTGTTACCATGCCAATAGAGCGAAGGCCGTTGTATCGCCCTTCTTCCCCTCTATTTCTCCCTTTGACGGGACGGAAGAATTGTAACGAGTAATTTCAGTAATTCGTTACATGAAAAAAGTAATGAGATTACATTACAAATTACATTTTCAGAAAAGTAACGGATTAATTACTAAATTTCAAGAAAAGTAATTAATTACAAGTAATCCCGTTACTTGTAACGAATTACTTCCAAGTCTGCGAAAAAGGTACAGTGTTGGTGGGGGCTTTGGAAAAAAGCTGTTGATACAGCTTGACTAGTCCTAAGCCCCCATAACTTCAGCAGCTACAAGCAGTGTGCACAGAAAAAAGGAAATACACTGAAAACACTAAACAAAAAAAAAAAGATTGAACAGTCGGCAATGAGCTATATGAAACTAAAGAAAATAAGCAGACACTATAGCAAAACGTCACTTGCATACATCGTTCAAGGCACTATAACAAAAAATTCTGGCATACAATATTTAAGCGTAGACAAAAAAGAGCACTGCCCTACAACATTCAAGAAAAAGCCAGAAAAAAATAGCTTAAGTTAATTAATTGTACAATATACAAAACACAAGCATATTCCCCTTTACAAAAAATACTCAGAAAATACACACAAAGGCGCCGTTCAATCATGGCCGATTTGCCCAGAGAGTGTCATTTCCCGCAAGGTACCTATACCGATAGCTTGTCAAGTTCTATGTTGTGCATATGAAGGTGGTTAAGTATGGTCGGTAGTGTGTATGCTATGGTATAATGGCCGTAATTTGTTCTAAAAAGAGGCACTTGCCAGGGTTGCAGAATGCCCGTTTGGTATGAGTGTACTTTTTCTGTTAGATTCGCTAAATATTCAAGATGATGTACATGCATGTTTTTTTCAATCATATATTTTGCGCAAATGCGATATCTATACAAATCAAACATTTTAATTACACCCAGTTGAGTAAAAAGTGAATCCATTGGATATTCGAGTGGGACTTTGCAAATACTTCTTAACATCTTTTTTTGCATAATGAATATTTTTTTACAATTAGTAAAAGTAGTTGTGCCCCATACTAGATGACCATAGTTTATATGGGAATAAAATAATGAATTATATATTAACAACTTTACCTTGAGTGGAAATATGTGTTTATTACGATATATCAAGCCAACAATGCTGGACAATTTGGATATAATGTAATTAACGTGATCATCCCATAACATTGTCTCTGAGAAAAAAATACCCAATGTTTTAAAAGAAGAGACTAGCTCAATTCTAGAAGAGTTTAAACATATGGTCTTGTTTATGTCAATTTGTTTATTCTTTAGGCGAAATAGAACTGCCTTAGTCTTATTTATGTTTATTTTTAAAGCTTTACATTTGCTCCATTTCGCTAGTTTTTCTAGCGTATCATTCGCGGTATCTATGATATCTGAGGCGGTATCACCAGTAAAAAATAAACTAGTGCCGTCAGAATAAAGAATAAACTTCGTTGATTGGCTGATATTTACAATGTGATTTACGTAAAGGTTGAATAAAAAAGGACCCAAGATGCTTCCCTGGGGAACGCCTGACCGAATATATTTTATTGCTGATGAATGACCATTAATGTATACGTATTGCTGACGGGATGACAAATATGAATTTATAAGTAGTAACAATTGACCATGGAAGCCATACATTTCTAATTTTTTAAATAGCAAATCATGATCAAGATAGTCAAAGGCTTTCGTAAAGTCAACAAATACACCGAGAGTTAGTTTTTTATTTTCAAAGTTCTTGAGAATATACTCTTTCTGTGCAAGAAGAGCAAGTTCAGTGGACCGCTGTCTGCGGAAGCCAAATTGAGATGAACTTACTAGATTAGGATTATCTGCGAATGAAGTCATTTGTAGTAGTAAAATTTTTTCTAAGCATTTCGAAAACACTGGCAAAATTGAAACCGGTCTATAATTACCTAGTTCATCTTTATTACCTTTCTTATATAAAACCGGTACTTTTGCCAGTTGCATTCGCTTGGGGAACACGCCATTTTGCAAGGAGAGGTTGAATATAAGAGTCAGACAAGGGGAAATAATATCTATTACATACTTTACAGGCTTCATCTGTAAACCGTCGGCATCACAACTTTTCCTGTTTTTTAATGCACTGAAGACAGATATTACCTCTAAATCAGTAACGGGGCTAAGGAACATAGATGCACAATTTCGAAAATGTATAAACTTGCAAGCATCTGAGTCTGGGGTGCCTTTAACTAAACTCACGAAATAATCATTGAATACATTCGCTAATGCTTTTTCTGTCACTTCCTCACCATCGCATTTTATCGTTTTTACTTGTTTCGGGGCACATGTACGATTTAGGACAGAGTTTAGTTTTTTCCATAAAATATCAGTTCTATTATCACATGTCGAAAAGAAATGAACAAAATATGTTTCTCGAGCGTTTCGAAGTTCTCTGTTTAACTGGTTGCGATAACGTTTGAAAATTAAAAGTTTTTCTATCTCCTTTGTTTTCACAAATTTTTGATATAGCGCATTTTTTATATGAATTTGTTCAAGTAATTCCTTCGTAACTCATGGTTGACGAATTTTTCTAGAAGGACTTTTTGATTTATATGGAAAACAGCTTACATAGATATTTTGAAATCGAATCAAGAACATATTGTACGCTTTATCTGGATCCGTTTCATGAAGGACGTCGCTCCATTCCATAGAAGAAAGTTTTCGTCTAAAGTCATCCAGGCTATCTGGCGTTATATTCTGAAACTTTACTACCGTCGGTTTATTCTGTCTTTTATTTATGTTTATCTTTACACACAAAAATATACCTAAGTGGTCGCTTATGTCAGTGATTACTACGCCAGATTTAGTTTGTGATGCTGCAAAGCTGGTAATAAACAAATCAAGTAGCGAGGAAGATTCAGTAGTGATCCTAGTAGCCAAAGATATCGTATTCATACATCCGCTTGCTTTAATTAGCATATACATCTGTCTTTTATCCGCGGTTTCAAGTAGCATGTTTATACTGAAGTCGCCCCCAGGAGTATATTGTATTTATTTTCATTTGCGAACTCAAGAAAAGATTCTAGGTAAGCAAAAAAAGACGAAATATTACCAGCCGGCGGACGATAACAAACTGCGATAACACTATGGCCTATCAATACAGACAGCATCTCGTAATTTTGGTGAACACAGCAATAATCAGTACGCATCTCGCAGGACATGCTCTCCCTTAGCAAGAGTGCCACGCCCCCTCCCCGACTTGCGGTGCGGTTTAAAAAGTACGTATTATACATAGGTAACCTTAGAACGTCATTAGCATCAGAAAACCATGTCTCGGTAAGCATTATGATATCAAAGCCAAAGCTGAACTGATGAAAAAAAAAGTCAAGTTCGTTTGCTTTATTTCGAGCCGATCGAGTATTTAAGTGAAAACATTTGAGGGAACCGTCGTACTCGTTTCCCATGAAAGACGGTAGATCCGATGGAAGAAAGTAATCGGTGTCTGACGTCGAATGCAGTGCATAATTTTTATTTTTCGACGACAAATGTGCCGTAGCATTCATTGTGACGAACAGTTCTTAAAGTGAGCAATAAAAACAACAAAATAACATCACGCGAGTTTCTGCAAATCATCCAGAGACCTAATCACATGCACCTGATCTCTGTCCTTTTTGCGCACGAGAACGTTTCCATTTCTATACAAGACGTACTTATAGTTTGTTTCCTTGGACCAATCTTTTGCCTCCCGAAGAAGCGCTCTGTCCTGACTCGTTAGGTTTTCCAAGATGTAAGCGTCATCTTTTGTTTTTTTAAGTGCCGATCGCTTATTTAGTCACTGATCTTTAGCTGTCTGGTGAACGAAACGAACGATGATACCTGGCGTTTTATCTGGTTTGCACGGCAGCCTATGAACTGCCGCATCTTCGTTCATTGTGAGGTCCGGTACTTCAAGTTGTTTTGCGATTTCATTTACTTTCACTAGCAGGTCTTCGTTTTCAGTTCTCGGGATATCGTGGAATTCTAGGTTCAGTTTTCGGCCTCTCCATTCGAGGTCGTTCACCTGTTGCCTTAGTGTCTTTATTTTCATCTCGGCGTCAGTTTTTTCTAGCCGTTCGACCCGTTTTTTCAGCTGTTTCATTTCCTTACTATGCTCTTTCATTTCCTTTAGCACTTCGTCATACTTGTCAGACATTTCTTTCATGAATTTTTCAATACCCCCCACGGTTTCTTTTAGGCTCATTAGACTGTCCAACTTGGCGTTTATCCCCGATAACATGACGGTTAGGTTAGGCATCTCTTCGGGCGCGTTTTCTTCCTTGGCACTTTGACTTCCCCGGAATTTTGCGGTTTTGTGAGTTTGACACTTCCACGACTTTCGCAATGCATTACCTTTTGAAATAAAAGTCGCCTCCGAGACTCCAGAACAAGGTAGCAGACGATAGTTGCATTTACATTCAGAACAGTCTAACTTCAACTCAGTTCTTTTCACTTGTTCGGAACATGACGGACAAACATTTTCCATGCTTTATAAAATAAAAAAATAAAAAACAGAATATGCAACAGCAGCAGCGGCACGCAACAACAGAAGCAAAAAAAAAGTAAAAGAAATTAACTAACCTGTAATGATAGCGTGGACACGTTTAGACAACGTGCCGTACGCGCTGCCGCTGCTGCTGTGTGCCACTGTGCGACGTGCGGATCCTTTTGAGCTCTATGGCCGGTGACGTTTGTGGCCGGTGCAGTCTTGAACCAATCCGAGCTCGTGGGCGCTTGCACGTGCTGAGGTGACGGCCGTTGATCCAGGGACGTTGATAGCGGCTGCTTCTTTCCGATTGTCGTCTGTAATGATAGCATGGACTCGTTTAGACAACGTGCCGTACGCGCTGTGCCGCTGCTGCTGTAGAGCCTGACCTTAAGAGATGCGAGAATTATGTCCAGCATTTAGGAAGAAACGTCACTGCAATGGCTGCAAGGGTTGATGCTCTTGAAAACCGGAGCCGGCATAACAACCTCATTGTTTATGGTGTGGCGGAAGACTCTACTGAATCACCTGTTTCATTGAACCAGAAAGTGGTTACCGAAATTTTTGACAAGAAGCTAGGCGTGAAGGTATCAACGATAGAAAACATACACAGGCTCGGAAGACATCTGGACAATAAAACACGACCAATAATAATTCGCTTTTCTTCTCTAGACGAAAAAGCTGCACTTTTAAAGAACGCGTTTAAATTAAAGGGTACAACGGTGTCTCTGTCGAACGACTACTCAATAGAAGTGAGAGAAAAGCGCCGCCACCTTTGGGCATACGCAAAAGCTAGAAGGGAAGAAGGTATCAGCAAAGTAAATCTAACGAACGATAAGCTTGTAATTAATGGGAAAATGTTTACTTTGAACAATGGAAGAGATGAGGTTGTGCCTGTGCAACGTAACTGACGTCAAACAAATTTTAAAGAAAGCGGTGCAAAAGGATACCACTGAGATGGTCATGAATTGTAGAAGCGTAAAAATGAAGTAGAAGAATTATCGGGTTTAATACTATCGGTTCAAGCCGATATTATTCTCGGCACTGAATCATGGCTTGACGACTCTATCTTAGATAATGAAGTGTTCTCTAGATGCTTTAATGTCTACAGAAAGGATAGGTCGTTACACGGGGGAGGGGTATTTCTGTTAGTTAACAATAATTTGCAAAGTCACCAACTTGATATAGCTGAAAACGTAGAATCAGTATGGTGTCGGGTGAGGCTGCCCAATAACCTATGTTTTACCGTAGGAGTTTTCAACAGGCCCACAAATTCTGATTCTACTTGTATAGACACCCTAAACGAAGTAGTTTCTAGTGTTACCAATGAATGTGTGGTACTTGGTGGCGATTTTAATCTGCCAGACTTGACATGGAGTGATGACGGGTGTGCCAGTAAAACAATGACTTGACTTAATATTGATATGAAGTGCATGGTTGATAGTCTAGGTTTTACCCAGCATGTACTTGTACCTACGCGCGGACACAACATACTCGACTTGTTCTTGTGTAATCATCGCGACATTGTTAAACAAATCGATGTCATACCGAGCATAAGCGACCATGACGCTGTAGTCGCGGCGCTTCGTTTTCAATCTGCACGAGTAAAGTTGACTACAGATTGAAAGGTGTTTTTGTATGAAAAGGGAAATTATGAAGGCATTAGCTCCGAGCTTTCTAGTGGCTTTCTTTCGTTTGAATGCGTTGAAGAAGAAACAGATGTGCACAGCACGTGGTTACTGTTTAGGCAGAGAGTGATAAAGCTAACAGAGAAATACATACCATGTATTGATGCATCCAAATTAATAAATAGAGCAAAACCATGGATCAATGGAAGTATTTTATGATTAACAAAAAAACGAAAGCGTGCTTACGCATGGTACAAAAACAAAAAGTCAGCAGTAAACCATGGGAAACTGAAAGAACTGACGACGAAGTACAAAGTCACCGCGAGGAAAGCAAAAGGTGATTACCTACAGCGGCTCGAAGACGGAATGAAAAATAACAACAAACAGTTCTGGAAGTTCATGAAACGTTGAGGAAATGACCAGATGGGAATACCTGATCTATTAGTAAACAACGAACTAATTACAGAGTCCAGTCAAAAAGCTTGCATCTTTAATGAATATTTTCAATCGGAATTTTTGCCTGCGAACAATATAACGCCAGTAACGTTTACAAACATATACAATTATATGCCTCCAGTTGAGGTTGTTGTCGAGGGAGTCTTAAAGCTACTAAAACAATTAGACGAAACTAAATCGATTGGCCCTGATCCAATTTCGCATAGGGTTCTGAAGCGCTGTGCTCACGCCATTGCCCTATATATTTTTATAATCTTCAACCTGTCTTTGCTTGAGGGGTCATTGCCGAATGATTGGAAACTAGCTCATGTAATACCAATACACAAGAAGGGACGAAAAAAAAATATTTTACAAATTACAGGCCCATTTCTTTAACATCAATTTGTTGCAAACTACTTGAACACATTTTGTATAGCCAGATAATGAAGCATTTTAGTTACCATAATTTTTTTAAGGATTCACAACATGGATTTAGGAGAGGTTATTCCTGTGTCACGCAAATAACCGAGCTCTATCATCATCTGGTGATGTCCATAGATAAGGGTGAACAGATTGATTGTGTTTTTCTTGATTATAGGAAAGCGTTTACACAGTGTCGCACTCGTTCTTACTTCACAAATTGAATTGTTTGAGCATAGATATTACCACACTAAAAGTGATTCAGTCATACTTGAGTTCGCGTCAGCAATGTGTAATTTTAAACGGCAAGGCGTCTCATTTTGTTGAAGTTACTTCTGGTGTACCACAAGGGTCGGTTCTGCGGCCATTGGTATTCTTAATGTTTATCAACGATCTTCATGTCAATATAACTTCCCAGCTGAGATTATTTGCAGATAATTGCGCTGTGTATACGCGTATAAAGAACGGGGAGGGTTCCGGACAACTGCAGGCTGAGCTAGATCGAATAGAACATTGGTGTGGTGAATGGGGATGCAACCTGTTAGCTTCATACGTACAAAAAAATAAATTTGATACGCAGTATTATTTAAGCAATGAGCTAGTAACGAATGAGAATAAAGTAAAATACCTCGGAGTCATTTTGGCATCCGACTGCACTTGGTATTCGCAGATTGATGATGTCATTATGAGGGCGGGTCGTGCACTGGGCTTTGTCCAAAGAAACCTAAAAAACGCTACACAAATAATAAAAGAACTCGCATACCTTGCCTCTGTAAGGCCAATTCTAGATTACGCATGCACTGCGTGGGACCCTTTAAAAAGAATTGCATTGATGGCTTGGAAAAAATACCAAATCGTGCCGCACGCTTCGTCCTGGGCCAGTACGACCGTTTTTCTAGTATAACTAACATGAAACAATCACTAGGATGGGCGTCATTGGATCTTCGGCGAAAAAATTTACGGTTGAAATTTTTATACAGCATTTATCATGAAGCTACTGGTATTAATAGCCCATCATACCTCTTAAAACCAAATTAGTTTTCCAAACGTAATTATCACGTGCACAAGATACGCGAATATTGCACTAGGACGAAGCTCTGTAAAAATTCGTTTTTTCTGAGGACGGCCAAGGACTGGAACGCTTTACAGGAATGTATAGTTCGTGCTGCAAATGCTGATATATTCTTTTCGTTATTATTCGCCCCCTGCAATAATGCCTTCTAGGCGCTGCAGGAGTTCTCTGAAAAAACAATAAAGAATGTTTTCACATAATTATGTTAATTGTGCTGTTGATTGTAGAGCACTACGAAACTTAGTCTATTTTCGTGTTCCTCAAAGGCCTTTTCGTGTAGGCGTCATAGTTTCATCCTTCCGTTTTACACAACACTGATCCCCTTACCGGCCTACAACTGGTTTTTAGCGTATTCGAACTCAACTTAGATAAATTTGATATTGATATTTTGGGTGTGAACAAACATGTAGAAGCTGCAGTAACATTTTTCTTTAAATATTAAATGTCGCCATGTCATCATGATGCCAGACGAACAGAAGAGTTGTTTGTACGGCACTGAAAATGAGCCGAATGATTGAAAATACTCATACCCCAGTATATCTACTTGATGTTACGAAATTCATGGCGGCTTCAAGTGCGTTGGGTATGAGCGAGACACGTGTGTGGTGCGATGAAAGTCTTATAGTTAGAAAAATATCCATAGAAAAAAATTAGATTTTCGGATTTATTGAGTTCTATTTTTATTAAATCTTCATATTTGAAGTACAAATTATTAGGAAACGGTTATGACCACCAAATTAGTCAAATGCGCATTTGAAGGCCTCCCGGCGACACAGAACAGCAACAGTTGAGTCATCTTTATGTGCCCCGTTTCTTCACATTTTGACGTCGCCTGCTATCACATTTATATTGAGAAGTAGTCCTAGTTGTTTCGCCTGCATTGATGTCTTCTCTAGCTTTCAAGTTCCATGGTTAATTTGTAGCAAAACTTTATTTTTTGTCGCCGCGCAAGAGTGTCGCTGCACATTTATAGTAACTTTTCAACGCGTTTCCTCTTTAGTAACTGTGCCACATTTTTACAGTTTCCGCAATATAATTTTTGTCCTCCATATTGTCATATTACAACCAAATTTGGCATGCATGGGCTTCAGAAAGGTTTGGTTAGAATCTATATTCGCTGTATTTATGCAAAATTTACGGAATTTTATTAGCCAAACGAAAATAATTTTATTTTGGAATTTTTAATTATTTTAAAACAAACTATGTCTCGCACACATTGTCTTTCTGGCTCATTAACACTCGGTAGTTCAGAAGAAACGAATTGAAGTATTTTACTAGGCACTTTAAATTGTGCTGTGGCGCGCCACGTGTGCGCAAAAGCATGTTTTTTTTTGTTGTTTTTTTTACGTGCATGGCATCCAGTAGATAAAAAAAACTTCCAAGGACACCTAAGCACCTCTTATGAGTTGTGAATGCGAAAGCATCAATGTCGTTCTTCCGCTCCCTTAGCTCGTCTGCGGCGTGCTGGCGGGCTGGCGTGGGCGGCCACGTTTCGCTTCTGCCGAGGTTGCGGCCGGCGGCCGAGCTCCCGCTCTCGTGAAATGGGCGCGCCGTGCTGAGCTCGGCCGTGCAGTCTCTCCTGAGTCTTCCTGGGTGGGCTTTACTAGCTCTGCGGCCAGCCACTCCCTCTTACCGGCGGCCGGGCCGTTGCGCCGCCATGGAAAGGGTTTCTCTGGGGCGGTCCTTGGAACTACGCCGCGCGGCAGCCGATGGGAGCCTCGTTCCTTGAATCTATGACGTGAGCCTACCAGTGGGTGCATATCCATCGAATCGCTGCTACCGACGACAGGCTTGGCTCCATTGAGACAGGGGTGTTTAGGTGCCGTTTGGCGCTAATTCAATCCCTGATAACGCCGGTTCGCTCCATGAAACGTTTAATGCTTTCGCATTAAAACAAACGATATCAAAACTAGCACCAGAATTATCGAAAGAAAATCACACACTATAGGCAGTGCAAATGTCACTCAGTTATCTTAAATAAAGAAATGTTATCCCCTGGCTAATGTCAATTTACCAAAAATGTTCCAGTGTGCCTTGAAACACAATGATACAGTGTCCCGGTTCCCATGAAATGAGTTCAAGTTCCAAGGAATTTTTCATTTCCAATGAAAAACATTCCAGTGTGCCTTGAGTCACAAGCCTAAACGAAATGACAAAGCCCCCCTATCTCGCTGTACCTTTCTGCCTTTATTACGTTCTGTGTTGTACTGCATACTTTAATGTATGTAACAGTTCTCATAACTCCTGGCTTTATGCAAAACTACGGTATTTTCATGCACTTTGTTTTTTGAGAG
>JABSTQ010005797.1:0-41541 GCA_013358835.2 Ixodes persulcatus
GCACCGAGAATCACTGTCGGCGTCGGTTAGTACTGTGTCAGCGCGCCGAGGACGTGTAGCATCTGAACTCATGTGAGCAGGCCGCGAGTATGAAAATAATAAAATTGGATGCCGAGCTGGCTTTTCTAAACAGTTTGGCTTGTTTATCCTGTGTATCAATTTAAGCTGGTTAAACGGATGGGGAAGTCCACCGGCCTAACCATCATGCTAAACGGAACATTCTGGGGCAATATCTCAGCTTGAAGCTGGGACCATATCACCCATCATGACCAGTATGACCATATCAACCACCATAGCAAACTGGGCATGCTGGAGCAATAACCAAGCTTGAAGCTGGGACCAGATCAACCAGCATGACCAGTATGACCGGATCAACCATCTTGCCAAACTGGGCATGCTGGAGCAATAACCGAGCTTGAAGCTGGGACCAGCTTAAGCTGGTTTTTCCAATAGGGTGGAGCATTCGGCGTAGAAGGTTCGGTGCCTAGAACATTCTAACCTCGAATCAGCAAGACGGTTCTCGAATTTACCAGAACGTCACATTACAGTGTCAACAAAAACGTGTAGCCGCGGCCAGGAATCGAACCTTGGCTTTTCGCGTAGGAGACAAGCGCGATAACCGTTCGGCCACGCGCGCGCTGCCTACTTGGCAAGCTGCGCGCGCGGCATTACTCCCCCCTTTAAAAAGTGCATCGCCCCGATGCAGAGCAAAACAAAGCAAACAAAAAGAACGGTAAGCTAAAGAGTCATTTAGAACACATAAGGTCAACAGTCCTATCGAGCGTAGTATGGCTTCATGCGCACGACGTGGACGACTTCTGGTCGTGGAGGGCGGCGTGATGAAGTCCGTGTTCTGTCGGGCATCACCTCGTAGTTCAGATCTCCAAGTCGACGAAGTACCTTGTAGGGTCCAAAGTACCGTTTTAGGAGTTTTCGCTGAGACCGCGTCGTCGTATCGGGGTCCAAACCCACACACGGTCTCCGGGCTTGAAGCGAACGTCGATCCGGCGAAGGTTGTACCGGGTAGCGTCGACACGTTGTTGATCTTGAATTCGGAGTCGGGCGAGCTGGCGAACTTCTTCGGCTCGTTGAGCAACCACCTGGGCGTCGGGTATCCCCTCGTCAGCTGGTTCGTGTGGTAGCATAGCGTCGAGCATGGTCGACACTTTTCTGCCATGCACCAGCTGAAATGGTGTTACTCCTGTGGTCTCTTGCACGGCCGTGTTGTAGGCAATGTGACGTACGGCAACACCTCGTCCCATGTCTTGTGCTCCACGTCGACGTACATGGAGATCATGTCGGCGATGGTCTTGTTGAGTCGTTCCGTCAGCCCGTTAGTCTGCGGGTGGTACGCCGTGGTGCGACGATGGCTGGTGTGGCTGAGACGAAGGACTTCCTGTGTCAGCTGGGCCATGAACGAGGATCCACGGTCTGAGATCAAGACTTCGGGGCGCCGTGCCGGAGGACAATGGACTCGATGAAAAACTTGGCGACTTCAACAGCCGTTCCTGAGGGAAGGGCTTTTGTCTCGGCGTACCGTGTGAGATAATCGGTTGCGACGATTATCCATCGGTTTCCTTGCGTCGAGGGTGGAATGGGCCAAGTAAGTCCATTCCGATTTGTTGGAACGGGGCAGATGGTGGCGCAATAGGCTGAAGAAGTCCTGCCGGTCTCGTCGGTGGTTTTTTTCGTCGTTGACACTCGTGGCAAGATCGGGTGTAGTGGTGCACTGTCTTCGCAAGCTTGGCCAGTAGTATTTTTCGCGTATCCTAGCAAGAGTTCTGCTGTAGCCAAGGTGTCCCGCCGTCGGGTCATCGTGGCAGGCTTGAAAAATTTCTTCTCGAAGACTGGAAGGGACCACCAACAGCCATGCAGTGTTGTTGTCGCTGAAGTTCTCCCTGTAGAGCACACCTCGTCGGAGGGAGAAGGTTGGCAGTGTTCGTACAAAACCGCGGGGAACGGCGCTTCCTTGTCCCTCTAGGTGCTCGATGAGTGCTCGCAGCTCAGGGTCGTCTCGTTGGAGTGCTGCCATGTCGCTGACATCCAGAGCGCCGAGGAAACACTCATCGTCGTCCTCTTTGGTGCAGGCAGGAGCGGCCTTGACTGGAGCCCTTGACAGGCAGTCGGCGTCATTGTGCTTCCGGCCGGACTTGTACACCACGGTCATGTCGAACTCTTGCAGTCGTAGGCTCCACCGGGCGAGGCGTCCGGAAGGGTCCTTCAGATTCGCCAGCCAGCAGAGCGAGTGGTGGTCTGTGACCACGCGAAAAGGACTTCCATACAAATATGGGCGAAACTTCGCTATTGCCCAGACGACAGCGAGGCACTCCTTTTCAGTAGTTGAATAGTTCCTCTCCGCGCTAGACAGCGTCCGACTTGCGTATGCGATGACTCGCTCTGCGCCGTCCTGCATTTGGACTAGTACCGCACCCAGTCCGGTGTTACTGGCGTCGGTGTGGATCTCGGTTTCAGCAAACTGGTCGTAGTGGCCAAGAATCGGGGGCGTCTGGAGTCTTCGTTTGAGCTCGTCGAATGATCTCTGGTGCTCTTCTGTCCACTCGAACTTTACGGCGTCCTTCGTGAGGTGTGTCAGCGGTGCGGACAGCTTGGCGAAGTCTCGAACAAAGCGCCTGTAGTAGGCACAGAGTCCGAGAAATCTTCTCACGGCCTTCTTGTCAGACGGCGGCGTAAATGAAGCTACGGCGCGGGTCTTCTCGGGGTCAGGTAGAACACCTTTGTTGTTCACGACGTGGCCAAGGAACTTTAGTTCCCCATAGGCGAACCGACACTTTGTTGGCTTGAGGGACAGGCCGGCGGTCTTGATGGCTTGAAGCACGGCTCGAAGTCGTCTGAGGTGTTCGTCGAAATCTCGTGAAAATACCACGACATCGTCCAGGTAGACGAGGCAGCTTTGCCATTTCAGACCTGCCAGCACGGTGTCCATGACGCGCTGGAAGGTGGCTGGTGCTGTACAAAGTCCAAACGGCATCACTTTGAATTCGTACAGTCCGTCGGGAGTGACGAAGGCAGTTTTCTCCCGGTCACGTTCGTCAACTTCAATCTGCCAGTAACCACTCTTCAGGTCCATCGATGAAAAATAACGGGAGTGGCGCAGTCGGTCTAACGTATCGTCTATGCGGGGGAGCGGATAGACGTCCTTCTTCGTCACAGCGTTCAGTCGACGATAGTCCACGCAGAACCGCAGGGTTCCGTCTTTCTTCTTTATAAGCACGACTGGGGACGCCCATGGGCTTCTTGAGGGTTGAATGATGTCGTCGTCGAGCATCTCCTGAACTTGATCTTGAATCACTCTCCTTTCCTTTAAGGAGACTCGATACGGCGACTGGTGAACAGGAAGTGCGTCGTCGTCGGTAATAATGCGATGTTTCGCCATTGGTGTTTGGCGAACTTTCGATGTCGTGGTAAAACAGTCACTGTATTCGGCGAGGAGATCAACCAGTTGCCGGCGCTTCGAAGCTGGGAGCTCGGGGTCGATGTCGAGCGGCGGCGGCGTCGTGCTCTTCTGCTGTGGCGACGAGGTTTCCTCTGAGACTGCGGTGATCACGGCTGGCGTCTGAAGCTCCTCGACGTAGCCCATGGTGGTACCCTTCGTTAGGTGCTGCGGTTGCTCTCGAACGTTTGTCACGAGAACAGTTGTTCGTCCTTCTTGAAGATCCGTTACGCCTCGTGCGACGCCAATTCCTTTTTCAAGGAGCAGTTGGACGCTGCCTTCCAGAAGAGCTTCACCATGCATGGCTGCGTCGGTTATGACGGTGACGAAAACACTCGACCGCGGCGGCAGATTCACATGGTCGGCTATAACTCGGATCGCGGATGACGTCGTGTTGGCCTCCACCGTGGGCAGGACAGGCTTTCGCAGCGTCAACTGGTTTGCCCCGAGGTCGATGACGGCGCCATACTCGCAGAGGAAGTCCATTCCGAGGATAACGTCCCTCGAACAGTCTTGCAGAACGACGAACTTCACAGGGCACGTCTCACCGTGGATCTCGACGCGAGCAGTGCATCTTCCGACTGGTGTAATGAGGTGTCCTCCGGCGGTTCGTATTTGAGGTCCATTCCACGGCGTCGTCACTTTGCGCAGGCGGCGAGAGAGCCTCCCACTCAAGACTGAGTAGTCTGCTCCGGTGTCCACGAGTGCCGATGCGTCGTGGCCGTCGATAATAACGTTTAGGTTGTTGGACACCGAAGCAGGAGCGTCGTTGAAATGCGCAGCGTCGGGAGAGTGGGAGCGCTCCGTCGTTCTTGGAGGCTCTTTACTCCGGTCGTCTTCGGCAACGCCACCTCCAGGCGTTGCCGCGCCTAGTTTTCCCGGCGACGCAGGGGAGACAGGCTCTCTCGGCGGGGTCGTGGCGCTGGAGATGCTGAACGTCGTGGCGATGGTGAGCGAGATTTACGGCGGAGAGACGGCACTGAAGAGGGCGAGCGTCGGAGGTACTCCTCGATATCGCGAGGGCGCTCGCCGTACCTCGGGCGTGGGTCGTTCGGGTGGAAACCACGCAGACCAAGTCGACGGTAGGGGCAGCTGCGGTAGATGTGGTCGGCTTCCCCGCAGTGGTAGCAGAGCGGGCGTCGGTCGGCGGTTCGCCACACGTCAGTCTTCCTCGGCGAGGGTTGCTCCGGGCGGACGTCCTGGACTTTTCCTTCCTGGCGTCGAGGGTACTGTGGCATCGGAAGGACTCGTCGGGGTGGCGCCGTGGCCTGGCGGTTAGCTTGCGGCGGTCGTCGAGCTATGGCGGCGTAGCTCAAAGTCGGTTCCTCTGGTGTCGTCGTGTTGACCGGAACCTCAGGCTGGAAGGCTCGGTGAACTTCCTCTCGGACGACCTCGGCGAGCGTCAGTGAGGACGGGCGATCCGCAGCGGGAAGTATCTTGCGGAGTTCTTCCCGGACGACTTCACGGACGATCTCCCGAAGCCTGTCGGCACCGCTGGTATTTAGGTCCAGAAGGGAAGCAGCGACAGTTGGAGCCGCAGGCGCGACGGCGATTCGGTGGTAGTGGCTTGCTCGGGCCCTCAGTGCGCGCTCGATGTCGGTGGCTTCACTCACAAAAGCATCGACGGTCGTCGGGGGGTTGCGGACCAGGCCTCCGAAAATTTCTGCCTTGACGCCACGCATGAGGACTCGGAGTTTCTTTTCCTCGGCGGCCTCCGGATCGGCTCGGGCACTGAGACGCAGGACATCCTCAACAAAGCTGGTCACGCTTTCGTTGGGGCCCTGCACCCTTGTTTGAAGTAGGTCCTCTGCTCGCTGGCGACGGTAGTAGTTAAGGAACGTCCGCTTCAGTTCGGTGACGCAGGACTCCCATGTAGTGAGGGAGGCTTCGTGGTTTTCAAACCAGTGCCTCGAGGTGCCCTCCAGCGAGAAGTACAGGTTCTGGAGGCGCTGTTCAGCCGTCCATCCGTTGTGGCGAGCTACACGTTCGTAATGCTGCAGCCAGTCTTCGATATCCTCGTGGGCTTCGCCGTGAAAGGGCGTCGGAGTCCGGGGAGTGACGGGCATGATGACGACGGGTGCGGTGGACATGGTTGGTATTTTCTTCCTCCGGTTCTCGGGCAAGAGACCCAATTCGGGGGACTGACCTCTTGTCCGACGGCTCCTTCGGGCTTCGGCGTCTTCGGCGAAGGGTAGCCTTCCGGGGCTGAGCACCTCACTCGGGTGGTGTGTCTTCGTAGGGGTACGCTTTACGGGCATAGGATGGTACCCCGCACCTCCACCAAAATGTCACGAATGACAAGTGATGCGGCGATGATAACTGAGTAAACTGAATGTTTAATGGGGCGAACTTGTGCCCAAAAATAAAAGGGAAAAGAAAGATAACAAGAGAGCGTCGCGGGCGTCGAAGGCGGCGAAGCAGCAAGATCGAACGCTGAGGCGAAACTGAACTCCAGCTTGCCACGCGGAGCCGCTTTTGTACACGCGTGGGCTTCTGGAGCATTCGGCGTAGAAGGTTCGGTGCCTAGAACATTCTAACCTCGAATCAGCAAGACGGTTCTCGAATTTACCAGAACGTCACATTACAGTGTCAACAAAAACGTGTAGCCGCGGCCAGGAATCGAACCTTGGCTTTTCGCGTAGGAGACAAGCGCGATAACCGTTCGGCCACGCGCGCGCTGCCTACTTGGCAAGCTGCGCGCGCGGCAATATATATATATATATATATATATATATATATATATATATATATATATATATATATATATATATATATATATATATATATATATATATATATATATATATATATATATATATATATATATATATATATATATATATATATATATATATATATATATATATATATATATATATATATATATATATATATATATATATATATATATATATACTTCCATCTTCCTTTCCCAATACAGTTGTGAGTAGCACCAGTGGCTGTCTTCTATCTTGTGTACGTCTTTTTAGCGCTTTTAACCATGGTCAATACACTATACTTACGAACGAATGCAAACGGTCGGAACGACGAGTTGCCATAGCAACGAAGCGCCAAACGGCCATTTCGATCGTGTTCGTTCGCAACGCACAGAGTTGAGGCGGTCTGAACTTTTTCGCCACGTTCGGGAACGAAGGAAGCGACCTCACCGACAGACCAATCACAGGTCGAGGAGAGCTCAGTTGCGCGCGTTGCATGCAGGTCGCGGTTCTTTCTATCTGCTGAAAAATATGGCGTCGGTGGAGATCGTCCATGTGGTCGGCGTGGTGGAAGCTCGTCGTTTCGCGTACAGCGCTTTCGTTGACTGTGAATCCTCGTCGTGTGTCGCTATGACATCCCAGTACGTAATAGAATGGATGATGCATATACTCGTGCGGCGATGTTGTGGCGGCACACACAAGAAAGCAGAAACGCTTGTATCATCGTGTTTGTTTACGCCATCTACAGCGGTGCTTCCTTAGGATTTGTGTCTTCGAATATCGCCCGAATTTTTGTTTTTTTTCGCTTTCCCTGCGTGTGTTCAAGTTAAAGGTATTACTGGTGCGTACTGTATTTAAAGGCCTGTATGAAGGATGCGGATTTTGACGTATTTTTCGTTATCCGAGAAAAGGTATTAGTGTTTGCATTCCTGAACGCTCGCAACGTCTATAGACCCTTTTCATGTTTACAAACATGAACTGCCTCCTGCGTCCCAAGCAACTTCCGGTCGCTCCGTCTTTGAAAGTATGTCGAGCTTGCCTATGTCGCCAGTGCTAGAAAGCATAAACGCTACACGCACATCAAAGTTGGAGATTTAACGAGGGCCCTCGGCTGGTCAATTTAACGTCTTGGAGGAGGCCAGTTGGTTTACAAGAGTATTCGAAAATATTTATCATATCTTGGGGTTCTGCGTTCTTTTGGCGTTCACCTGGAGAATTGGTGGTTAAACGTTTCATCAACATTTCAAACAGCGGTGTTAGGGTGGGCTTTGTTCATACTTTTTATGAACCGGAAGCTCTCTGGGACGTCAAAGACTAGAACAACTCCTGGTGGCGTTTGCCATGAAAAGGGTCTATTGATCACGAAATCAGATTTGTACGTTGCTATATCACTGCTAAGATTACATTGTCTTTTGTAATTGCAGAAAAGGCGTGTGGCGAGGTTCGTACTGCCGGTAAAGTCGTGTGTTAGAATCGCAGTCGTCCAAAACGGAGTACTGCGTTTGTTTTTCATCCACTTTGATTTGCGCGCCTATCGTGAAAGAAATAAAACAAAAAAATAATAATGCGCGAGGCCATGGAAAACTGTCAGTACATTTTCTCTTACGCAAGTGGGTGGCAGCGCGTCCCCTCCTTTTTTAGAGGCAACGCAGAAACAGTTGGCCGGGGCGGAGAAGACTCCGCCGGGCTGACGACCTCCTGCGCTTGTTCCAGTGGTTTCAAGAGTGTGTATGCGCGGCGCAGGGCGGTCGTTCCCGTCGCTCCGGTCACAACGGGCGCAGTCGTAGCTAACGCGGTTGCAGATGTCTGAACCAGCCATAAGTCACGGGTCTTCAAGACAAAACAAGCGCTAGCTCCCCGCACTGCTTGTATTGAAACCTAATTTTTTCTGCACAAACGGTCGTTCTACGAAAGCTCGTTTCGAAGGCACGGTCAGTGCCTCGAGAAAATTGAGCGAAACGCAAGTAGCAGCAGCCTGCTTCGCTTCCTCTGCTCCCATTATAAAGCCTTAGTCGCGGAGAAGATGGCTTACTATTTTCTCGAGAGCGCAGTAATTTGATGTGAGCGGAGCTTCTACCTGATTGTAAGCTTGTCCTTCTGCCTTTCAGATCATTCAAATAATTGCTTTCTGCGCGGTGCCATTCTCGTCTAATGGTCTGTCGAACACTTTGTGGGCATAGCAGGGAGCTCTGGTCTGCGTTAAATCAGACACATCGAATGCTTCCACAGCCCAGTGGCTCGGCATTTTGTCCTTAGACTATAGGTGCTGGAAAGGTGTAAGCATACCCTTTGTGAACTTGGTAAAACGCGTCGGTTTTTCGGTTGCATATCTTGTGAATGGCCTGCGCTTTTCTGCAGAGGAGTCGACTTCACAGTCATTTCCTTCACACTTTCCAGTACATGTGTGTTAATGCCGGCAATATATTATTTTTATTCTACTTTTACAAAGTGCGGTCGCAAGGACTAAGAGATTTGGCACGCCTTTCAAAACTCAAATTCCACACACACATACCTGAAATTGGCCACGCGAACGTAGTTTCGCCAAACATTTTATGTATCTTTTTTTAGAGCTTAATATTAAGGTACTGAAATATAAAAAATAAAGCAAAATCAGAGGCCGTGTATTTGGTATGTCCTATACCAGCCTGTATGTCGTCTGCACACTGGTTTATAAGCTTGCTCCAGGTGGCTTGCTGAGCGCTAAAAGCTAAAAGCCAATAGCAGGGCGATTAGGAAGATAATCACGATAATTAGTATGTTTAACGAAATATAGAAACAATAACGCCATTGGAGCAACCTCACTAACCCGTCTGCAGACGACGAACAGCCGGTATAGGGCACAAGAAATCCACGGCCGCCGTCTAAGCTTCATTTTTTTTAGATTTTATTTTACCACCTATTACATTAGCTCTAAAAATATAGTTGTAGAACTTCTTCCGAAACTACGGTCGCGTGCATAATTTCAGGTATGCACGTTCGGAATTAGAATTCTGCCAGGCGTGCCAAATGTGTTGGTCCCTACGGCCGCACCCAGTCTATACTTACGTATCAGGTGTGCGTCGGACACTCTGGTTGAAACAAGAACCACCAAGGTCACACCGGAAATGGTTTTCTCTAGAAATGTTCATATTGTATCCTGCTTATTTTTGTCTGCATCTCTAGCCTTCTGAGACGGCTATCATATTATGGTCTAACATCACACAGTGGTGTCTTGTCAATATGAACACGTCCTTTCCCCTCAAAAACAGAACGTCCACAATGTAGGGTGTTTATATTAACGAGACAAAAATGCATGTACTAACTTAATTTTCCCCAGAAAACTCTATTTGTATAGTGGAGCGTTCATACTATCGGGATTCGTATTATCAAGACATGACTGTAGGTATACAACACTGGAAAAATCTAGGTACTGGGAGTTTCGAGGAAAAAAAAAACGTGTTTTTCGGCCCGGCTAAATGAGCAACGCATCACACAAATCTCAAACTCCGTGAGAATATGAAGCTAAGGTTGACAACAAGAAGTTGCTTGGATTAAAAGACGATTGGGAAACACAACATTTCTCTATGATCCCACGTTCACTTACGACTCGCTCGTTGAATCTATGTCAGTGAAATACGCTTGTCAGCAAGAAACAAAAGTCATGTTTTTTTGTATTTTTGATACGTTTGTTTTACTTAAATAAAATCTACAAGTGCCCAAAATGCATTTTTGTTTTACTACATCATGCTGAGAGGGACCTCCGCTCGTTAAGAAATTCGTTTTTTTTTCTCAATTATCTTTTGATTCTATGTAGAGTCGTGTTTTCAAACTTCCATATTCGATCCCAACCGCTACCGTCAAGAGAGATTCTCGCAGAGTTTGAGATTTCTACAAGGCATAAGGAGAGTGCCACACCCAAATGGGGCGCTCCGATCCAACTGATGGTCCCGCCAAATGACTCTGCTGGCAGCCGCGCTGCGGCGCTAGTGTCTTGTCGGCAGTTTCCCATTATCACCCCGAAGCCAATCAGATTGCAGCGTTACTCATAACCAACGCCTTAGAAGGAATCGGGAAATTTTAAGCAGTCATAGAGTGCAGGCGAGCTGATAATGAGTCGACATCTTCTAAACCCCAAGATGGAGCACAATAAAAAAACGGACGAAGACATCAAAATCTGAGATTTTGTTGTCTTCGGCCGTTTTTTTTTTTTTATTGTTCCCCATCTTAGGGTTTATAAGATGTCGCATCAGGAACCTAATGAGAATAATGAGCCCCGCCGGTCTTACTTTGTCAGTGAGAA
The DNA here is from genome assembly GCA_013358835.2 of Ixodes persulcatus. Classification (NCBI taxonomy): domain Eukaryota; kingdom Metazoa; phylum Arthropoda; class Arachnida; order Ixodida; family Ixodidae; genus Ixodes; species Ixodes persulcatus. The sequence goes on from JABSTQ010005797.1 coordinate 10,448, forward strand.
CGGCGAGGTCTATTTTGTTCATGCGCTGCCTGAGTCCCTCCTCGGCCTTCATTATGAGTAACGCTTTATTCTGATCGGCTGCGGCGTGATAACGGGAAGCGGGCGACAAGACAGTGGCGCCGCCGCACGGCTCCCAGCAGAGTCATTTGACGGGAACATCAGTCGGATCGGCGCGCCCACTTTAGGTTTCGCATGCCCCCCCCCCCCCCCCCCCCCTAGTTTATTTACCCGGACCAAAAAATGCGGTTCTCTTTTCTCAGGGTCTTCCTGTTTATTCCCCCATGGTCGCTCCTGTTTTGGAATTTTTATTTTAATTTTTAGGTATATATGTTTTGTAGCTTACAGATTAATAAAGTTAGGAATATGCAAATGACGTATACCAATAATAACTAAGTAAAACATTCTGCTCATAAAATAACAAATTAATAAAACGAAAAACTAACCTGATTATACTTTCCCGCCACCCATCCTGCTCGTGACCTCGAGTCGAGGTAGCGGATGGAGATGAGCTTATACCACCTCGAAGACAAGGCCCGGTCATGACGTCATCGTTAGTTGACCACCGACCCTCCCCAAGCGGCAAACTCTCCGACGCTCGACGAGAGTAGGGGCCACGTCACAACTACGACGTATTAGAGTGTACAAGAAACGACTGAGTGGGGCGAGCTACAGGCTCCGCTCATGCTTTCATTCGCACCTCAAAATGTGGAAACCGATCAGTTAGCATCACGGTGGAAGAAAAACATTTAGGTGATGACTCTGGCCGCTCTTCCCGCGGTGACCCAGCGACCAGATCGAGTTTGGAGCTAGCCTCGAACCAGGAGTATAGTTAGTTGCGCGCCGCAGTGGAGGGCGCTGAGGTACAGTGATGTCTCGTTTATATGGACACCTCCATTCCCGCAAAAAATCGTCCATAGTTTGAATTGTCCACATTGACAAGACGAAAATGCATGCATTTTCACAGCTTGTCCCCGAAAGTGGCGTCTATATAGCGGGGTATCCATATTAACGGGGTCGATATTAACGAGAGATGACTGTACGAGGTCTCTCCTCGGCGGCCACGGTGTCGGCGGCGTAGCATGCTCGCCTTTTTCGCGGTGTGGTGGTGTGGTGGTGGTGTGCGGCCAGTGGCTGGCCTCGTGTTTTGCTTTGGTGCTGTGTCGATCACAGGTGCCACCATTGTGCACGAAGGTGAGCCCTAACCCGGAGAAGAAGGTGAAGAAGACGAAGGAAGAGAGCAGAGATTTACGAACGCTGGCGACTTGGGGCCCTATGTTGCGCTTTCTGGACTCCCACGGTGACTAGGGAGCACGGTGGCTAGGGAGAAGGAAGTGACGTCAACAACGCAGCAAACGCAGATTGGCTGTTGATTGGTGAGAGTCGCTGATGATGAATATCCGCAGAAGAAAACAAAGGAAAAGTGATCTTCGTTGTTGACGGCACTTCCTCTTCCCTGGTCGCCGTGGGAGTCCAATAAGCGCAACATAGGGCCCTTGGTGGCGGCGTGGCGGAGGTGAGGCACAACAACAATAGGTGAGCGAGCGAATGGCGGGACCACCACTGGGAGAAACAACCGGAGCGGTCGGTTAGGGAGGGACCCGATACTTGGCCGCCATCTATCTCGCTGCGAGTGAAGTACTCGGTGCGCCGAACATAACGTGGTCGCCGCGTCGGACAGAGTCATCACCTAAGTGTTTATTCCACCGTGGGTATAACCAAGCACGACCTACTGTAATACTGACCTGCCCACAGAACAATGTGCCAGCGCGCACCTTGAAGTGCATGGTCTCGCCCGCAGCGTTCCGTCACTCTATGACTTCGCGGCGCTGCATAAAGGCTTTCTTGTTTCCTAGGAAATCCGCATGTCAATCGAAGGCGCGCAAGGAGCGGCGGCCTTAGAGTTCCTGTATAGGCTCCCTACGGGAGCCAGAGTTGCGCGTTTGATTCCACATGCCGCGTGCCGCCCTCGCCGCTATTCGCCGAGATCCGATCACGTGAGGAGCCGTATCGCACACAGCAGCAGCAGCGTCAAGTCCTCACGTGATCCGATCACGTGAGGAGCCGTACGCACACAGCAGCAGCAGCGTCAAGTCTTCCTTCTGGAAGCTAAACCGGTCTTCAAAATCTTGCAGATCTGGAGATACGTGGTCTTCGAGTTGATTGTGCTGCCCGTCGATGCTGATATCACCGAGCTGCTGTTGACGCCTTCATTATCGTCTTGTCATTCAAGCCCCTATTGGATCGTCGTTTCTACACGTCACTAGCCGAAAGCCATAAAGGAAGGAGTTCCCGAGAGGAAATCTTCATACGCACACAGCAGCAGCAGCGTCAAGTCTTCCTTCTGGAAGCTAAACCTGTCTTCAAAATCTTGCAGGTTAGTGCTGGATGCCATTGAGTTTTTACTATTTATGCGCATTGTTGACGCTGCTGCTGCCGGAAGTGCTGAAGTGTTGATCTTTTTTCTATCGCTATTCAAATGACGACTGCGGAGCCATTGAACCCGGAACTTTGTTTGTCATGCCATGAATCCTTACCAGAGGTTAGCAAGCACTTGACATGCTCAGACTGTGGGTATGGTTATCACGCGGGACCATGTTCGGGCGAAAACACTGTCAAGGGCAAAACTAAAAATTCCAAAAATAATACGTGGAAATGCCAAACTTGCCTGATTGCGAAAAACCGAGGCGGACAAAGCACTGAAAAACAAACGCCTGAACAGGTGCCCTTTCTTATGCAGGAACTAGCTGCTATCAACAAAAAGCTTGCCGAACTCATGACAATAAATGCAAAAGTGGACTCTCTCATGCTGATCAAGGATACAGTTGACCAAATTGAGAAGTCAACTCAGCTGATGTCAAACCAATATGATGAAATCCTAAAAAAAAATGAATGAGCAATCAAAAGAAATAACTGACCTAAAAAAACGTGTGGAAAAAGTCGAGGGGAAGCAAAACGATGAAGAAATAAGCAAATTAAAAAAAGAAGTGAATAGCCTAGAACAGTACAGCAGGCGACAGAATTTGGAGATTCATGGACTGCCATCAAGTGCACACGAGAACCTTCTGACCAAGCTAAATGACCTTGCAGGCGCACTAGAACTACCAAAAGTGACGGAAAATGATGTGGAGGGCCTCCACAGGCTTCCAGCAAAACCTGGTAAAGCACCAGCCGTGCTAGTTCGTTTTGCTTCCCGAGTTACCCGAGAACACTGGGTGGAAAAAAGGCAATACCTAAAAAATATTAAGTCTGATATCTGGTTCCAAGATAATCTAACCGCCATGAACAAGAAGCTTCTCTGGATGTTGAAGGAAAAGGCCGCTGAAAAAGAATACCAATTTGCCTGGCAGAAGAACGGTAATTTGTTCGCTCGAAAAAAGCAGGGTGACCGTGCAATCAAGATCGAATCCGAGGCGGACCTTGATAAGATAGTGTAAGCACTCTTCGGACTGCGGGGATAACCTTCAAAATGAACCCACAAATCACTTATCACGATCAGATGTCGTTTAAGCTTCTTGTTCAAAAACGTCTTGTTCATAACAAAAATATGTTATCCTTTTTTCATTTGAACGCTAGAAGTCTTGGCAATAAGCACGATGACGTTGACATGTTCTTGAATTCTTTGCATTACACCTTTGATATTTTAGTGTTTACCGAAACTTGGTTTACAAACAGAGAGGACGCAGTCGTGTTTCCAGGATATAAATGTGAGGGAGTATATCGATCTGGTCGAAAGGGAGGGGGGGTTTCTCTTTATATTCATGATAACCTAAATTATGAAGTTTTGTACGAATTTTCAAAAGTCACTGTTGACTATGAATCTCTTGTTGTTAAATATTGTTCCCTTGTAGTGGTTGCTGCTTACAGGCCCCCTGCCGGGTCATTAACGAAGTTTTTTAGATTTATTGAGAATGTTCTGGAGTATGCTAATTCACTTCATCTTTCCATAGTTTTAATAGGTGATTTCAATGTTGACCTTATTTCGCAAACGAGCGGCTCCCTCGAACTTTTTGATATTGTTCAGTCATATGGATGTGATAATATCATTCACCTGCCAACTAGAATAACGCCAGAAACAGAAACGCTAATTGATCTCTGCATTACGAATTGTCATAGAGAGGCTGCTGGTGTCTTATCTTGTGATTTAAGTGATCATTTACCTATTTTTGCTTTTATCGTCTGCCCAACATACTCCAAATCAGGCTATAATGACACTGCTGTGATATTTAGAAATATTAATGATAGTTCTATTCAGCAATTTTATTCTTCTGCTGCGAATATAAACTGGGATCCGGTTTTCAATGAAACTGACCCCAATAAATCGTATAATGTTTTCTTGAACCTTCTCAAAAACTGCTATGAATTATCGTTTCCATGGCAAGAACTTAAAAAGCATAAAAAATCAAAGAAACCTTGGATATCATGTACTTTATATAAGCGAATCAAGGAGCGTAATAAACTATATGATAAGTTTATTAAAACAAGAGATATAAATATATTACAAGAATTTAGGAAAGTGAGGAACAGATTAAATGCGGACATAAAAAAAGCTAAAGCGCACTACTACAATAATAAATTTAGCAAGATCTATGGCGATCCACGGAAAGTGTGGCAAGCCGTAAACGAACTTACTTCAAAATCACGTCCTGAAGCTCCGAAGGAACTGACAATCGAACATGTCACATACTCCGGTCAACCTCTAGCTGACAAATTTAACTCTCATTTCTTATTATCGGGCTCTCCTACAACGAATACCACTATGAATGCGCCTACATGTGAATCCTATATTACCTTACCCATATATAATTCAATATTTTTAACCCCCACCAATGAAATTGAAATAAATACTATAATTCAATCATTAAGAAATAGTGGTGCCTGTGGTGAGGATGGTTTGTGTTCAAAACCTATAAAGCAATCTCCTCTTTAATATGCAGTCCACTTTCATATATTTGCAACGCTATTTTGACTACTGGTACCTTCCCTGAAAAAATGAAGATAGCGCGAGTCTGTGTAATTCATAAGGGTGGTCCAAAAAATAATATGAATAACTATAGACCTATATCAGTACTCCCGGTTTTCTCAAAAATAGTTGAACGAGTCATTTACAAACGTCTAATGGAATTCTGTGACAAGCATAACATTATTACAAATCACCAGTATGGATTTCAAAAAGGTAAATCAACTGAAATGGCACTGTTACATATAAAAAATAAAATTTGAGAAAACATTGAAAATCAATGCTTCACTCTTGGATTATTTTTGGACTTTAAGAAAGCGTTCGACTCTATAAAACACGATGTTCTACTCCGGAAATTACCGCTATATGGAATAAGAGGCATAGCATTAAATTTAATACGAAGCTATTTAACGTCACGTTCGCAATTTACCGTTCTTAATGATGCTCGTTCCACTTTAGCAGATATACACTATGGTGTACCGCAGGGATCAATTCTTGGGCCGTTACTTTTTCTTCTTTACATTAATGATATAACAAATATTCCACAAACACCTGACATAATTTTATATGCAGATGACACTAATGTATTTTTTTCGGGTAAATGTTTGGATAAGATAGAAAAAGAGGCAAATACTTGGCTGTGTCAACTCCACTTGTGGTTAGATTCCAATCAGCTACAATTAAATATAACAAAAACAAAATATATAATTTTTAGAGCAAAAAACAAACTTGTTCCTAGAACAATTAAGATATTATTTCAAACTTCAAATATTGAAAGAGTAGAATCGTTTAAATTTCTTGGTGTTCACTTCCACGAACATTTGAATTGGACTGCTCATGTGAACGAAATGAGACGAGATATTTCTAGATCAATCGGAATAATTTACAAGTTAAAATATATTCTCCCACACTGGTTAAAAAAACAACTCTATATGTCATTGGTTCACTCGAGATTGCATTATTGCTTATTGGTATGGGGCACAACAACAAAAGATAACGTGAACAAATTGCTGATATTACAGAAACGAGCGGTTCGGATAATTTACAATGTACCATGGTTCGACTCCACTGCCCTTTACTTTATAGAACATAAAATATTAAAGCTGGAGAATCTTTTCTGCCTGAGAGTTGCGATTTCAATTCATTCCCAAATTAGAAATAACTCCGCTACATTTTATGACACATATCTACCTAGGGAGACAAATTACAACTTAAGACATCAGCAATTCCCTATGCCTAAAATTAGAACTAATTATGGGACTCAAAAATTGTCTTATCACATTCCAGATGTACTGAACAGACACTATTACATTTATCAACTGGCACACGAAGTTACATCCGTGTTTGTTTTTAGAGTGCGTCTACAAGATTACCTGCTCCAGTATAACTAGTGTTTCTAACCATGTGACTCGTAGTATGTATATAAGTGTTTTTTTTTCTTGCTCAAATTGTTTGTTGTAAATAGACCTGCTGTCTGTGTGTTGTACGGGTGGTTGGGACCTAGTCAGGTGATTCATTCTCCTTTTGTCCCAACCTCCTTGACTTTTGCGTCAAAATAAAAACAATAAAAAAAAAAAAAGTGTCGTGCAGCAAAGTAGACGTTGCACGCGCCCCGGCGTACGTTCCCAGGCTTTTGAGCCCGCCGCGCGCCTCGAACGCGCGGCGCTGCTATTCGCCGAATTCAGTCACGTGAGGAGCTGGATCCACATGCCATGCGTGAACGCGCAACTCTGGCTCCCGTAGGGAGCCTATACAGGAACTCTAGGTGGCCTTATCTGGTACTGCCCTGCTCTCCTCGCGGACCTCGCGGGATCTCCGTCACTCGATGGTCGCGTGACAAATTCGTCACTAGAGGCGCCGGCTGTCAGTACATTGGTTATTTGTGGGTGGTCCGAGAACATTCCTTTTCTCGACAATGGCACAAGAGCAGTCGGGGCTAAAAAACGCCTTTGCGCTTTCATGCCTGAGAAATGCGCTTTTTTGATCCTAGCCAACATGAAAGCGATGCACCCTGCTTCGTGCTACTGCTACCTGCTGGCGCCACGCTACGGTAGGTGTTAGTGTTCCCGAGAAACAGATATCACCAGCCGCGCGCCGTGCGGACCGTATGTTTGACAGGCCGTGAACCGTGTTTAGGTCGCAGAAACGCCTTTACCGAACGCCCCCAATGGCAACGTAACGCACATCATCGGCGACAGCGTCTTCCATAGAGAGCCATTCTGTGGGCAGGTCATGATTACAGTAGGTCGTGTAACCAAGTCACTTCGATCGCGGCGCCACCTTCGGTGCAATCGAAGCGAGCGAAGGCACAGGTCAAGGTGATATGGGCAATATGGCCCCTTACGGGCTATTAGCCCCGAGAGCGAACACAAGCGTCGCTGTGGTCGGCCTTCTACGATTGGCCGAACGCTGACTATGACGTAGGAAAGGGGATTTATCATTGACGAAATAAGAGGAATGAAAGAACTTTAATTTTGACGGTGTTGGCAGTGTTCCTTTGAGAGTGCAATGATTTCAAGCTTCCACCATGCTATTTACAAACACCATCGAACTTGTTGTTTGCAAGGTAATGACGTCACAACGGGGAACCATAGGAGGGCGCCACCAAAACTTCTCGCCGCTAATAGACCCATCCCAAAACTACTCCCTCTTCAGGCAGATCTGAAAATCCTTCACAGTGACGTGCCCAAAAGACACCATTAATGTGGCGAGGCTATTACTTGTATAATACTGTTCTTAAATGAGCTATATATAACCGATCGGCTTTCAATTTTTATGGTGTCTTTTGCACACGCAGCTGTGCAGGTTTTCAAAATCCGCCAGAAGAGGGCGTAATTTCGGGATGGGTCTATATTGTATGTTTATGATTTTGACGTCAAAGGTAACGTTAAATCACCACGTCACTACAACACACCACGTCGACTACAACGTTACGGGACGATATGCTGTCGTAAACCGTCGTGACATCTCGTCGCCTCAAGGATGACGCTGTTTCGCGACATCAAGTCGCCGTTGTAACGCGGTCATGACATCACGTGTCGTTGAGGACGACGCCGTTACACGACATCAAGTCGCCGTTGTAACGAGCGGTCATGACGTCGCGCCTCGTCGATGACGACGTTGACGTGGTCGTCGATGCCGACGTTTACGCCGCCGCCCCACGTAACGTCAAACCTACCGCTCTTTCGTGACATTAACGTCGTCCTGACGTCGTTGTCATGTCAACGTCATAACAATGTCACAACGAAGCCTTGACGACGTGTAACGTCGTCGCCTTCGCCAATATCAACGTCGACGCGCCGTCACGACGAAGTCTTGACGTCGTCTAACGTCGTCGTCGACGACGATGACGTCGACGTCGACATCGTTAAGTTGTCGGGACGTCATCATGACGTCGAGTTGCGTCATGTCCACAATGACGTTGACGACCTGACATCAGACATCTTTATGACATCGCACTGACAAGGAAGTAGTCATGTTGCCGTCGCGTGACGTCGTCGTCGTCGTCGTCGTTGTCAACGTCAACGTTGACATCGACTCCGTTGTCAATGCAATATGACGTCAGAACGCAATCTTAAGGTAGGTGCGTTTATACTCCAACGTAGCGTCGACGGGCGCACGCACCCGACCTCATTGCGTTAGGTTGCTGCAAAAGGAGAGTCTATACTCTGACGACAGTCGAACGTAACGCAACGGAGCGCGCCTCGGCGACCGTCGGCGAAGGTTTCGCCGAGGTAGGCCCTGCTCGAATCTCGGCGTCGGCTGGCGACGGTCGTTACCCAGAAGCCTTTGCACGAGCGACGGGTAGGAAAAAATTGAAATGGCGCACGGCGGTAACCAGATGAGCCAGAGCGGTAGCGAAATGGACTTGCCAACAAGCGATGCCGAGGGTCTCATTGAGGCAGTCAGAAGTCGCCCTAGCCTTTACGATCTCGGCTGCATTGATTACCGGGACAAGGTCAGGAAGGAGAACGGATGGGCGTCCGTGGCCACAATCTGCGGCATGAAGGGCGGTAAGTTGACACTTTGCATGTCCATGTCTCCTCCACCTGTAGAACTCGCCGAAATGTGTCGAATTATATCCTCGCTTGCGCGAGTGAAGTTGTGAGTACAAGAGGTCTGCACGGGCCGATATTTAGAAGACCGGCCCAGCCCGGCCCGCTGTTTCTTGGGTCCGGACTAGCCCGCGGCCCGCTATCTATTTCCGACAGCTCGCCCGGCACGGCTCGGCCCGACGCTCATTTTCACGAGCCCGCTGACGCCCGCTCAATTTTGGCCCAGTATGAATAGCCCACAAATTGCGCGGCATGGCAGCTCGCTTGTTACTGCTATATATGCGTTGATTGCGGAACCGATAGTCATTGCTGTAAGCATCGTTTTTATTATTTTTTTGCTGCTATTATTAGTCGGACGTCATTTTCTGTGACCAAACCCGCATGGAAAGGATGGAAAAACAAAAATGACAAGCAGCTGTAAACACCATGTGACAAAGTTGAAAAAGAATGGAAACGTTGCGACGGGTTTGGACAAAAGACCGACAAAGTTTTAAATTGCCCACTCCCAATGCGTACAACTGAAAAAGAAAAGAAAAGAAAAAAAGTTCCCGTCTTTTGCGGTGGTTTGCGAGAAATAGTTTAGGAAAAGCACCCCTCGGGGAATCCCTTCACCCATATTGTGGATGCACGCACTCGTTCGTACAGATGGTTTACGACGGCGAGGGTGCGCATTGTGTAGGTGCGTATGCGTGCGTGTTGATGGGGGGAAGCGATGGTACGATGGCGGCGGCGCCGGTGACGAAAAGGAACGCCGCCGCTTGTTCTCTGGAAGGGTATTTGCTGCGCACACACACACCGAACACTACAAAAAACATATACACGGACATACACATGCTTTCAGCATTGGGGTTTCCCCCTCTGTGGTCCCTCTTCCAACCCCCTTCCCCTCGCCCCCACCCCTCCCCATCCCCCACGAACACGCTTCCAAAAAACATTGCTGCTAAAAAAAAAAGTAATGGCCGGCTTGGCCCACTTCGGCCCGCCTTGTACAGTTGAATGCAAGGCCCGTACCCGACCCGGGCCCCTCATGAATGTAGCCATGAAGTCCGAGCCCGGCCCGCAGGGCCCGTGGCCCGAGGGCTGGCCCGTACCCATGCAGATTTCTACTGAGTACATTAAGTGTGCTCACTCCTTTTCAACAAAGCCTTGACGATTAGGTAGCTGTTGTATAAACATTGTTTGCATATGCAGCAGTATTTAGATAAACAGCTGTGGAAGCAGCTAAACCGACTTATTGACTAGTTCAGCATATCAACTTTGAATTGAGTCAGCACATGGAAAAATTGAAGTTCCCATATTTATTTCAGGTGAGGAGGCGCAAAAAGCCTGGAAGCACCTGAGAGACAAATATGTCCGGGAACTCAAAGCCCTCGAAGTCGCCGTAAGGAGCGGCAGCGGTTTTGTCCGCAAAAAGCATTGGGAATTTATCGAAACGATGGCTTTCTACAAGGACTATACCCGGGTCAGGAAGTATGTAACCAATTTGTACTGCTCTATTGCTGTGATCAGTGGGATTTTTTTTTTTGCAGGCTTTTTGTTTATACGAAGTACAGACCCCAAATTTTAAAAACGACGGAGCTAATTAAGCAGCACGCTAACTGCATATACAATATTCAGAAGGGCCGACTAGGAAGATAATGTCCCAATAATGCCAGTTAGTATCTTTTTTCGAACATACCACGTACAGCGTTCCCCAAATTCAAGGTGTTGACTTGGTTCATAAATATTAAGCTTCTGTCGGCACTTAGACGTAAAAACTGCCGTTGCACTTGTTAAACGGGTTGAAATGGAAATTAAAAAAGAATTATAAGGTAGTTTGACTGGCAGTGGCATGAACAGTCAAAAATGGGCCAGGTCGTGGCGGTGTGCAGTTTGCGGAATGTTGAACCTTTCCCGGACACGTCTGTTCTATGTGGTTAACCGTACATGAAACAAATCAGTATAATCTACATTTAATATTGTCCAGAAGAGGGTACTGGCACGTACCAAGGAACGCATAACCTGAAACTTTTGTGCCCGTAAACTTGAATGGTCGACATGCCCATCAGCAACAAAGCCTGTGTTTCTTTGCCTTATCTTCCCACTTTTCTCATCTTTTTCTGGCCTCATTGCTTACTTCGGGAAGAGCATTTTTTGTTTGCTCAAGGGTATTTTCTTCTCTAACCTCGTCCAATATAATTAGAGATGTGTTCTGGGTAGCTTGCTGTTCCAGTGTGTTGAACCTTGCTTACTTGCACGCCATAGCTTTTTTCACCTGTGAGCCTTCCCGCATCACATCAAGGAGCATCGACTGGTACTCGATTTTTAAACATGGTGCTTTTACTAAGAGCTAGGACAGGCCGGCACACTACTTGACAGTGGCGACTACGTACTACGCCAAAATTATTAGTGAGAATTTACAGCACCAAAATATATCCCCGATTGTAGTTCTTGAGTGTCACTCTCAGAAAAAAAGGGTATATTCTTACACCTGTTGTCTCATATACGACACCCCAAAACTTCAGTTCGACGTACAGCGCGCTGACGTCGAACAGACGGCCTCAACGTTTACGAGGTGCTTGAGAACGGTGAGATCTACCTCATTAAACAGCTAAAGTACGTATCAAAAACTACAGAAAAAAATCACTGAGATTTTGCAGTAATGCCAAGAGAGCTCCGATTACTTTTTTCGTAGTCAATAACACGTACACTAGCTATTTTAATAAGTTGTACCACTCGGCTGTCAAGCCACTTGTGAAAGTTGGGAACGTTGGTTCGACATCAGTACCTGTACGTCGAACCGAAGTTCTGGGGTGTCGTATATGGGACAAGAAGTGTAAGAATATACCCTTTTTTTATGAGAGTGTACGTCGCGAACGGAGCCACTCGCCATATTTGTGAGAAGGTGTCCAGAAGCAGAAACTATGCCAATAATAAGTTTGCAGATGACAGAAGCGCGTACCATGGTGGAAATCGGCATTGCAGCAGAGGCCGCCAACACGAACCGGTAGTAAAACAATGTTTCATGAAACCGCCTTATAGTAAACGCATTTGTGTCATAGTACTGCCCTGCCCTACACTGGGTGATGTTACAAGCCCAGTGCACGAGCATAGTTGGCAGTTATTTCTTAGCCCCAGTCCCCGCCAAATATACTTCGCACACTTTTATTTAATAAAAGTTCCATTAAGCCCTGTTGAAGGCATAAATCAAAGATATGTCCTGTCTGATAATCAAACTTGCAGGGCTTTAGCGTGCAATGTGCAGGCACCGCCTGTCGGTACTACAGCGGGATCTATCCTTAGGTCAATGGTTGATTCTTCTCCGGAGGACTCTCCCAATCCCAGCAACCTCCAGGGTGAAGAAGTCGAGTACCAGGGCAGCCCTGGTGCCGCTGGTCACGACACACCTTCTATCTCATGGGGGTACACACTCGAGCGCATCCGTAGGGTCGTCCATCCACCCTCCAGGGTTCCCGGTGGAGCCAAGGTCCAGGCCCCAAGCGTAAGGGAGATACTGACAGTGTAGAGCAGGAGCTGTTAAAGCACCTTAGCTGCAAAATGACACTGAACGAAGCTTTTGCCTATTCAGTGGCACAGTCTCTGGACCGCTGGGCCGAAAAAAAGAGTGCCCGGTTAAGAGCTGCTGTAATGCAGATGGCGTACGTACGAGTGTGAGTGCGATCATGAGACTCAATACAACGCCTTGTTGACCATTGTACTTCTGAAAGTGCATATACCTAGCCATGTTTCGTTAATAATATACGCGCCCTGGTACACACACACACACTCATTGTTTATAAACAAGCGCGCATGTTTCGAAGAGCAAAGCACTTGCACATGTTTTCGTTCCGTGGCCAGCGCCACCACCCTGGTATGACATTGGAGGTGCGTGTCAATAGGTCTGTTCGAGCATACATATTGACAAAGAGAATCGTCTGCAACTGCCCCAACGCTGAACTGACCGTAGAAGGTGCAAGATTTTGCGAAACTGGTGCTGAGAACTTGTGCAGCTCTGGAATTATTCGAACCTATCAGTGGAGCGGCCATGCAACTTTTGATTTAATCGTATGCGCCAGTTCCTGCATAGCGTGAACTCAATAAACCAGCTCAGGCGAATCGTTGAGACCTAGTGTATAGACTAAATATTTTGAGTACCATTCTTTCTATACAATTCTGCCCCATTAGTAAAGAAAACTGCAATGTTGGAGGACAACAATCTTTGTAAAGCAGTCTGGTTTAATCTTCGTGTTAATGCAAAAAGTGTCTGCATAAAGATGCGAGTAGAAATGTATGCTCGGCAAAAGTATATTTTGGAAGTTATGTTACTTCGAAATGTTGTAAACCAAATCACTGAACCCCCATCTTGCAAACTGTACTCAACCTTTGTGTAAATATTTTGGGTTACCAGCCGAACATAAAAAAGAGAGATGGAAGAAAGTAAACCAACCGATGGACTACATAATATTTTAATGAAAAACATCTACCACTAGTTTTTATTCTCTTTTTATTCTGCTTCATTGATGCAGGCCTGTTTGCCTGATGTAGAAACGTCTGCATGCGTATGGAATGCCGTAGATGACCTCCTTTCCACACTAGCATACTTTGCTTGGGTCATTATAGGGTATCGTACACAAGCTTACCTGCATTTTTACATTGTCGTGTGTACTATCTAGGGTTGTGCCATATGGATGCACCAGTCCCAACCCTACCAGTAATAAGCACCAAGTCATTATCACAAAGTGGAAAAAGTGGGTTTGAAAAGTAACATAGAAGGCACATACTTTATTGCACGGGTCCTCAAACAGAACACGGCCCAAATAGTATGCAAGGTCCAACAAGTCGGATAGAAATACGAAATAAAGAGTGAGATAAGCTGAAAATATTAAAACCCCAAGGAACACAAAATAGAGCAGACCAATTTACACATAGCCTTAATGCCGCTAAAAGTTCATTCTCCCATTGTATATTTTGGGCCTTAAAAAATAAGGTAGTCAACACATAATAAAAACCTTGTACAATTGTTTTTTCGTTTTTTTTTTTCATATTCACGTGTAAAACCTTCACTCAACCTCTGATGCGTGAGATTTATAGGAAGCCCATAATAGCTCTAATAAAATTTTTGAATCACGAAATAGGTCAGAAACAGTGCCTTTGGCCACTTAATTGAGCGCAATGCACTACGACTTTAACACTTCCAAAGCACAAATGAAAACATCTAGACTTCTGGAAGAGAAAACAAACATATAAGCCAAAGTAGGCACATGAACAGAAACGTTTCAGGGAACCAAAATCACTCTCTAGACACAACATTATCCTGCCATCAAAGGGAACCATTGCGAGAGATAAAGTAATCGGCCAGCTGTTCCCTAATATCCAGAGCAGTAGGACTGTTGTTGCCACCCAGGCTCCGGTTGGCTCCAACGGCTGCCACCTCGGTTCGCCACGCGCCGTTCACTCGGACTCCCCTGCTCTCACTGTTTACATAGCCGGAAAGGCAGTAGGCGCCGTCTTGCATTAAAAAGTGTTGTAGGCAAACTCCTGCCTTGATCATATTTTCACAATGTTCTAACTTGCCTTCCATGGGGGCAGGAACGTACGCCACCGGGCGACAAGAATCCCGAAGGCATTTCCTACAGTGCGCCTACCCCGTGAAAGCATGTAGTTATACACCTTCTTTCTCCTGTCTAAAGCCTGGTTCAGACAGTTGCGTTTGACTGCGTTTGACTGCGTTGCGGAAGCGAGAAACCCGGACATCCCTGCTCCTTATATCGCGTGCCAAGATGATTCCTTGAATTGGATTCCAAGCTTCATACGAAGCACATATGTGCCGGTGACTCGCATTCGGTTCTCGACGCAACGCAGTCAAACGCACTCAAACGCAAGTGTCTGAACCGGCCTTAAGCCTCTTCCAGGGAAAGGGCGCATAAGATAAGTTTTGAGCGACAACCTCGCTGGAGCTCTGCGCGTGTCGAGCATGAGGCGGCACGAGCCGTCTTTGCCGTACCCACGGGTCGACGAGTCATCTGCCGGCGCCGCTTGAAACCATAGTGAGAGAGAGAAAGAGAGAGAGAGTGAAAAGCGAACTTTATCTGCACTGCGCGAGGAGCGCGCTGTCCTCACCTGAAGAGTATTATCTTAAGGCTGAACTCCATGGGACGAATTATGTGACGAATAACTGGCGAACGCCGCCCGACGGCGCGCTCGCTTTGCGCGCGACGTAGCAGCCACTGTGTTGATTCCACGCGCAGAGCAAAAGCCGCCGGACAAAATTCGTCGGTTATTCGCAGCATATTCGTCCCATGGAGTTCAGCCTTTACACCGTGCTCAGAACTAGCCCACATTAATAGGCTGCTAAGACCGGCAATCTTGAGGGTGCGGAATGCACGTTACAAAAGAACTGTGGAAGCTCGCCATCAGCACGAGCTCAGCAGTGGCGCACACATGCTATGGCCGCCAGTGAATACTTCCTATAGACACTGTTGAAACTTCCTTCCGCAGCGTGACGCAGCGCGGCGAAGTGGACGACGAACATCGTTTTGCGCCGGCGAACATTAGGTTCGCCGACGTTGGAGTATACACGCACCTATAATGTCGTGTAACACGCGTTGTCAACGTCAATGACGACGTTGACGTCAAGGCGTCGTCGTGATGTCGCATGGCGTTGTGACGAGAAGTCAGGTCGCGGTGACGTAATGTATTGACGTGACGCCTGATGTCTAGGTTGTATAAAAATATAACCCGGCGTCCTTTTGTTCATATGACCTTGACCAGTGTGCCGGTAGAGCTTTGCGTTGGAACGCAACGCGTTTTTCATTAAAAACGGCTCATCCGAACTACTTCACTCGTAGCGTCCGAGACGGCGCTACGTACATGAAAGGGCTTTAAATGGCTTGGATCAGCTGTTTTTTTCCACGTGCGTAGTTGCAGAGATAGCACTCCGGTGGCCCACTCGTCCTTTCAAGTGCACTCTAGCCGTATTCATTGGCTGCCATAGCTGCGTGCGCGACAGCTGAGATCGAGCTGATGGCGAGCTACCACACTTATTTGCAACGTGCATGCGACACCATCAAGATTGCTGGTCTTAGCAGCCTATAGTCGGTTGCAAGCTAAGAAAAAACCGGAAATGCCTCTCAGAGGAAAATGTATTCCTACGCCGAGAAACGCCAGCCAATCGTTTTCTGACCTCACGATTCCGTGGACCAATCGCGATCCTTTTGAAAAAAAAAAAAAAAAGCTCAACATGGCTGCTGGCCTTAGCAACGCGACGCTAGTTTCTCGTGACAATTATTCTGCTTTTTTTGCACCGTGTTTTACGCACCGCTGGCCGCTGTTCAAAACCCGACCTCGCTTGTGCTTCTTGAAGAACCGCTTTGGTGTCGCCGGTAAGGCTGCAACAGGCTGTTTCGTCCAAGAATCAGGGGAATCGCTTTCCGATGTCACCTCAGTGGGATCCATGACGGAAGACAAAGAGAGCAGGGCGCGGTGGTGGTGTCGATGACTTGGGAGGGTGCCGATTTGTCAAACCCGAAAAGTATAATTATTCTTGTTTTCTATTCATCCAACAAAATAAAGGCACACATTTCGTGCGCAAAGCCCACAAAACTAAGTAAATCACTGAATATTTATTATTTGCAGGAACTATAAGTGCTTTGTTATTTATAATTTTGGCGAGAGAAAGGTTGGTTTCGTTTTCGCCGCTTTCCCTCAATCGAAGGCGCTGGAAGACGGTATGTTAGACAGTATCTTGGACAGAAAATGAATTGGGAAGACGGTACATTGGACATGACTTTCTTTCTTTACTAAACAGCTACTTTGTTGACAAAAACGTATTCTAACTTATTTAAACGCCCTGAATGAATTAAATAAATATTGTAGTAGTTTAAGACACGTTTACTGGAGGAAGAAAAAGCAACGTTGCTAGCGAACTACTTTCTTGACGGTGGAGGCACTTCAGATGGGCGCAATGCGCTTGTGGGTGGAGCTAAAGGATTGTTCTTAGGTTGCATCCGGTTGCACTGACGTAATTTGGTCCTCCTTTCTGGTGGCCGAACTTCCTCGAGCGTAGCCTTTACTGTGCATATTCTACGAGCAGTACACGAGCGTCGCGAGCGAGCGGAAACGAGTGAGCACAGCTTCATTATAGTTCGTTTCACTTTATCTGCGAGCGAACCCAAAGCTAGAAGCGCGGGACCAGCGCTTTTTGCGTTTCTGCCCAGCTCGCGCGCTCGAGCAAAGCCTGAAGGCACGGAGCTTTCGTGCTCGCGCTTCCAACTCTGCCTTCGCTCGCACATAAGGTGAAACGAAGTATAACAGCAGGTTTTGACCACCAGAAAGGAGGCAGGATATGACGTCACGTGCAACCCATGTATAGTAATTTGAGCTCGTCCTGAGCACGACCACTGAAGCAGGTGATGGAGCAGACGATTGCGCAGACAATTCGCGACTCCAGCGACCTATAGGGGACGCCACTATCGGGAAAATATGGTGGTCGAATCCAGGTCGTGCGGGTCGTGCCGTGCCATGTGCCAGCTCAACGCACAACGCTGGGGCATCAGCGAGCGGGAATTGGACTTCAAAAGGTTCGCCCTGCTTTTTATTCTCCACGCTTCGAACCTGCGGCAATGTCTTGGGGTAAGCGAGCTTCGAGAGTCTTGACTTTCTTCGAGGAAACGAGGAAAGGACTGCCCACTGTCCTTCCACGGTGCTGATCAACGCTGATAAACGCAGAATGTCTGGCTCACGCGGTTTCATAGGTCGCGTGCAGAGCAACCTGGGTCACAAGGCGATACTACGGTTACGACACAGTCACCGGTAGAACTGTTCTGTCGCGCAAACCACCGACAACATGTAAACACGGAAGCCAGAAGAGACGAGCTGAAATCGCAAAAGGGCCTGTTCCGGCCAGTTCAGTGTTTTCCCGCTAGGTGCCGTTCGTTCTGCTGGAGTCGCGAATTAGCCCCGTGCGCGACCGAAAGCGTCGCTGTGGTCGGCCTTCCACGATTGGCCGAACGCTGACTATGACGTCGGAAAGGGGATTTATCATCGACGGAAATAAGAGGAATGAAAGAACTTTAATTTTCACGGTGTTGGCAGTGTTCCTTTGAGAGCGCAATGATTTCAAGCTTCCACCATGCTAATAACAAACACCATCAAACTTGTTGTTTGCAAGGTAATGACGTCACAAGGGGAACCACAGGAGGGCGCCACCAAAACATCTCGCCGCTAATAGGCGCGTTCGCTTTACCTACACCTCCTGGACCGCTGCAGAAGTGTAGCCCCGAGCGGATTAGATTTGAGGGTGCAGCCCTGGGGGTCTGCACCACTCTGTTTGATTTACAGAAGTGTAATACCATTTCCACACCTGGCGTACACTTTCTGCACTCGCTCATTTTGGCTGGGTAGTTAGGCGGCGCTAGCTCAGCTGAACTAAACCAGCGTCACACCGGCAGCACCATTCCTACACCGGAACTACCCTGCCCTGCCCCTACTCTTTTTCAGCACTTTCTTCAAAATCGAACGCGCATATTGTAGAAAACGATGGCGGTCAATCGGGCTACCTAGGGCTCGCTGACGGAATCAACTAGTTAAATCCCCTTCATGTTTCAAATGTAGCTCAAGGTGCGTTGATGCACAAGGCACGTGCAACGTGCAGCCCTTGGGAAGATCATGGCGGCGCATAGCAGCACTGAGCTAGATTTCAGCCGCCAATTCCTTCCCAGAAGTAACACGCGGCACGTGTCTCCAGCATCTTCATAACAATAAATGGCGCTACTTTTCCCAGGATAAAGGTGCTTTACTACTAGTGATGACGTCTAGAAAAAGAAACGTGCAGGCCTTGTCTTTGAGGTGGAATTGAATGAACCAATGCGGAAAGCAAGTCGTCTGCTTCTTCCACAGGAGTTGCTGTGACGTCAGAAAGACGCCGGGCTCTGATTTTCTCTGGTTCCAGAGTAGCGGGTAGACCTCAAAGCAAGCTGCCTTGAGGTGTACCAACTATCCTTCATACAGAACCCATCAGAGCTCGGCGTTCTGACGTCACGGCAGCCCCTGCAAAAAGAGCAGACGAACTTGCGCTGCGCAAAAAGAGGTTTGTTCTTTTTCTTTCTCTTTTATAATCACGTTCAAGGAGGCAGAGTGAGTCCGATGCGCGAGTGCGTGTGATCTGCCATGAAACACGTGCCATTTATAGCCTATTAGTTATGTTCCACAATAATATCCAATCTCCAAATGATTGGAGATTGGACATTATTCTGCACTCTGCACTCGGCACAGGGGCCCATTCCATGTTCGGTCGTTGAAGTTTCGGTGACGTGCGCGACCGAAAGCGTCGCTGTGGTCGGCCTTCCACGATTGGCTGAACGCTGACTATGACGTCAAAAAAGCATTTATCATCGACGGAAATAAGAGGAATGAAAGAACTTTAATTTTGACGGTGTTGGCAGTGTCCCTTTGAGAGCGCAATGATTTCAAGCTTCCAGCATGCTATTTACAAACACCATCGAACTTCTTGTTTGCAAGGAAATGACGTCACAAGGGGGAAGCGTAGGATGGCGCCACCAAAACATCTCACCGCTAATATTGGCGACGTGAGCGGTCGAAAGCGTCGCTGTGGTCGTCCCACCACAATTGGCCGAATGCTGACTATGACGTCAGCAGAGGATGTCTCATCGACGGAAATAAGAGGAATGTAAGAACTTCAATTTTGACGGTGTTGGCAATGTTGCTTTGAAAGCGCTATGGTTTCAGGCTTCCAACATGCCCATTACAAACACCATCAAACTTGTTCACAAGCTAATGACGTCACGAAAGGTAACCAAACGAGGGCGCCACCGAAACATCTCGCCGCTAATAGACCCTTTTCATAAGTCAGTCTACCCACCCGGTGCACATCCAAACCAGACGCTCTAATGACGGAATGACACAGCCTCAACAGGGTGTCACAAAAAAAAAATCCATGTTTTTTTTTAAACCTCAAAAATAAACTAGGCATCGCCGAACGTTCATTCTCCACCCAATGGTAGCGCTAGAGGTCACAACCAAATGCCAAAGTTTCAGCCCGATCCGATACCTTATTTAATAGTTATCAGTGTGTTTTCTGAAAATTTCAATGGGAAAATGGAGCCCCTTTTTGCTTGTTTTCGGTTTCTGGTGCCATAGAGCCCGATGTTTTCGAAAACTCCGTCGGCCGCCATTTTCCCATTGAAATTTGCAGAAAATCACTTATAACTTTTGAATAAGGTATCGGATCGGGCTGAAACTTTGGCATCTGATTGTGACCTCTAGCGCTACCTCTGGGCAGAAAATGAGCGTTCGGCGATGCGGTTAAAAAAATCCGTGTAATTTTTTTTTGTGACACCCTGTACATGCCAGGCAAAACGAACGTCTTCAAAGGAATAGAGCCGAGAGCGAGATTTTGATTCTTAAGGCCCGTTCACACTCTTGCGACCGAGTACGACCGAGAGAGACGAGATCTGTTAAAACTTCTTAAAATTTCTTAGGACGAGGGAACACACTGGCATTCTGGCGCCATCTATGCGGTGACCTTGGAACTGCATTTCACACGAGCGAAGGTTTTGCGGGATTTCCGAGGTCAAACGTGCGTAATACCTATAAGAAAGGCTCGTTTATGACGTTTACAAAAGTTTTTCGAGCCAAGAAGGAAAGGATAATGCGCGGGAGAAATATAAAATATGCCGGACCGCCCAGATTACACTGCAACCTGATAGATGGTGCCACCGTGTCCTCTCGTTGTAAGAGGTTTTAAGGGAACAAGTTGTAAGAGGTCGCAAGAGTGTGAACGGGCCTTTAGATGTTGGTGGTTGTACATCGACTTTGATTCACAAAGTCAACAGTGCTTAAAACCCGACGACCAGTTCGTGGTCTCCACCTTTCCCACGCTTCCTCCTCTACCCCTTCTACCCTGTCCACCGCGGCCTGTTTCCTCCTCCCCCATGAAGGGGAGGATCTGCTGCCTTGCAGAATCTCGAGTCTGGTCGTCGGCCTTTAATTTAGCCTTCTTTTTTTCTGTCAACGCCATGATTGTTGCCATATTGGAGCTTTTGAAACTGCAACTAGATTACTCTCACTTTTGAAAGGAGTTTATTCGAATGACTCTCAGATTATTTTTCTTTAATCTACATACGCTTTCTTTATTCCCACCAAACGCTCGCGTTTTAAGGGGGATTCACCCGCGATTAATTCGTAACCTTTTCCTCATAGAAGGCGCAGAATCGTTCCGGAACAAACGAGTTACTCGCCGCTGCGCATGCAGGTCGAGCACTCGGGGTGAGCTCGGACCACATGCTATTTGCCGCGAATCTAGGCGAGCTATACTTCGTCTCACCTTAGCATGGACTATTGTTAGCCGCGCGTGCCAAAAGCCCGAGCTAGTTGCTTTGGATGAAGCCTCGGCGACTGCACGAGCGTTCGTGCAGCGAGTGCTCCAGTCAAGGAAGTCAAGGCTAGCCGCTCGCGCTTGCACAGCCTTCGCAGTTAGTCCGTGCTAAGGTGAGATGAAGTATAGATTTCGTTTGCCCGGCGTCCGCTACTACCGGCAGGAGAAAAAGGCCGGCGCGGATCACGACCAATATAGTAAACACAAAATGGCTCCGATTTCCGACTGGCTACAAAGTTGAAACCACGCTCAAACCATTTAAAGCGTTTTTCTGAACACCGTATTTGCTGATCTTGTTGTGCGTTGGTAGTGCAATCGAGGTTTCAGCGTTGCAAGTGCGTCATGTTTGTGCAGATGACGTCGCTCCAGCAAATGACGCCTTGGCATCATGTATTTGTTTTTCGAACGGAGTTTGTTTTCCAACGAATACGCTGCGGCGTTTTGTAATAGATCTTTGCAGCGCCAATATTTCAGTTTACGTTTGCTCAACTCAGCTTAGCCCTTAGATACGAGCCTGTAATGATTACCGTCAGATTATGAAGAAGTCACGGTCGTAGGTAGAAAAGAGCTTCTGACCGAGGTGCCATTTTTAGCACTTGTACACACAGCGCGTGTTTTGCCGGCCTTTGGGATCGACGAACACGTGCGTGCTGAGCTGTGACGATCACATGCTCATTAGTGCGATCTTCACAGCCCACCATATCGTAAAAAAAAGAGCTTCTGGCCGGTGCGATTCTCAGTGCCTCAGCTTTCGTGAGTATGGTGGGTGCTTTTCGAAACGACGAAAAATCGTAGCAGTCTGGGCTGCGATTTTTTAAACATAGAAACGGGCTATAAAAAGCAAAACGTAAAGAATGACGTTTACAATCCACTTTAAAGCCGAATTAGAGTGCAGCTCTCCCTTGAGGAGGAAAAGGTACGGAAAGGAGGGTATGTACCTCCTTCTAATCCGTACCCTCCCTTCCTCCTCTCCTGCTCCCCTCCCAGTTAGCAAGAACTTTTCGCTAAATATCCCGCTATATTTAGCGGAAAATGTTACCCCCTAATTTAGCGGGGAATCTTTCTGCTAAATATAGCGGAACATTTTTTTCTGCTAAGTTTAGCGGGGAAATGTTCCCCCTAAATTTAGCGGGCTAACTTTTTCCGCTAAATCTAGCAAGGAATATTTTACGCTAGATTTAACGGGCCCTTTTTTCTGCTAAATTTAGCAGGAAAATCTTTCCGCTAAATTTAGCGGGGAATTTATTTCCGCTAAAGTAGCGGATAATTTTTTCCGTTAACTTTAGCGGAGAAGTTTTTCAACTCAATTTAGCGGGGATTTTTTCCGCTAAATTTAGCGGGGAAAATCTGCCGCTAAACTTAGCGGCGAAGTTTTTCCGCTAAGTTTAGAGTTGAATTTTTCCGCTAAATTTAACGGGGAATGTTTCCGCTAAATTTAGAGGGTAAATGTACCCATAATGCAACGCACGGTGACGTCATTATGGGAAACGTCCCATAATGCAGACCGCGGTTTTTCCCACGGCAACGCCGCTCAAGCCGGAAACGGGGGTCTAAGAACTGCGGTCAAAAAACTAGTCGTTTGTTGTTTATACACCATGAGTAAAGTGTGCCAGAACATGGCGACATCGTTACCCACTTTAGGATGAGCAACTTAGCCAGTGCAATTTGACTGCTAGCCTGTGGTCTTCAACCTACACCACGCGTAAGTGATATACGACCGCAAGCCGGTACGATGCTTATCCAGATCGAAGCGGGCAGGGGTGTGGCAACGCGAGCGGGCAGCGCGAGCTTTCACTCAACGTGCTCCGAACTGGTGTGCGTTAGCCCAACGGGCTATTAGCGACGTGCGCGATCGAAAGCGTCGCTGTGGTCGACCTTCCACCATTGGCCGAATTGACCCCGTAAGTGACTACGTCGCGACATGTCGTCTGGGTTCAAACAAACCGTTGCTAGGGACGTTGCTATGGAGTAATGCATGGAGACTCCACATGAGGCTAGATTTTTGCTTACAAGTCAAAAATTTTTTGAAAGCAACCTAACTTCTTGATATCTAATTATGAAAATGTTCTTGTCGTCTCAGTGTCGCATTGCAACGATGAAAGCCATTTCTGAAGTATAACACTCCGCTTTGCTTCGGTAGCAGACGACACAATAGATTTGCTGGCCTCTGTTGCAGCGGGCGTCTTCAATGAATTGCCTCGGTAAACTAGCGACGAAAAACAACTGCATCGCCATGGCCGTAGAGGCCTCCGCAATGTGCGTTTTTTTTTCTTTTCAGTGAAGAACCCAGCTTAGTTCAGAGGGGTGAAAATGCCGGAAAAACAAACCACGTCGTGCAGATCAGTTACGAAGACGACCTGAAGTGCATTACGGGCGTAGTGCAGGCCAACATGAGAAACAAATTGTACGCCGTCGAGGTAAGTCGTTTGTTATTATTATTATTATTATTATTATTATTATTATTATTATTATTATTATTATTATTATTATTATTATTATTATTATTATTATTATTATTATTATTATTATTATTATTATTATTATTATTATTATTATTATTATTATTATTATTATTATTATTATTATTATTATTATTATTATTATTATTATTATTGGAGGATGGCGTCGCACAAGCCGCCTGCTGGCTTTGATGCATCCGCAATACTAAACTTTTCTTTGCTGGTAGCAATAAACAATTATTATTATTATTATTATTATTATTATTATTATTATTATTATTATTATTATTATTATTATTATTATTATTATTATTATTATTATTATTTTTATTATTATATTATTATATTATTATTATTTTCTTTCTGACGCGTAGTGCATCTAGGGGAGGAGGGATAGCTGTGTATGTTAAGAAATCTTGGTTAGCAGTGGAGTTGGGGGTATCGTTTAACTATGCAGAGTGTCTATCTTTGAAACTCAGTAAAGGTGATTTTGTTATTTCTTTTTTGGCATTTTATCGACCCCCATCGGAAAATGTTTCTAACTATTTAGATGAACTCAACATGACTCTAGGGAACATGGTGCCTACGGATAATTTGTGTCTTGTAGGGGATCTGAACATTGATATCTTGAAGCCATCGATATCTGTTGTCTGCAATTACTTAAATATTCTTGCAAATCATGGTATTGAAAACCTTATTAACATCCCTACCAGAGAAGAATATATGTCTGGCAACCTCGTTATATCATGCATTGATCATATTAACATTAGAAATTCAGGGGTACCTGTAGACTCAGCCGTTATCGCACAGAAATTAGCGGACCATTATTTCGTGGCCTGCCGAATTAATTTCGCTGTCGCTCCTGAGAAGGTAGAACAACCCAAACAAGTAAGCATTGTCGATTCACGTCGTCTCGACAGTCTAATTTCCACTTATGACTGGAATGCATTAATCGAGAACAATGATTATCATGGTGCCTACTTAAATCTTTGTGAAATTCTTTTGAACTTTAGAGATCAAAGCACAAAACCTGTTACGATAAGAAAACGGCGGAAAAATCATCCTTGGCTAACGTCAAATGTTCTTTCTGCAATCAAAGAAAAAGATACTTTATGGGCACGATGTCGTCGTTTCCCTGAAAACCAAGAGTTAAGGTTACAGTACCAAAGCCTTAGAAATCGTGTAAATGCCCTTGTACGTTCTAAGAAGCGCCAACACTTTAATGAAAAGTTTTTCCGCTCCCGACATGACGTTGCTAAAACTTGGTCCCTGGTTAACGAAGTGAAGGGGTGCTCGTCTAGATCGTCGATCGATGACACGATTAGAAAAAACTTTGGTGCACATGTGTCATCTATAACTGATAAATTTAATCGCTTCTTTGCTTCAATCTCGGGTGTAGCGTGTGACGAAACCGTGACCCCGACTAATCTAGAGTGTCCTTCTTTACATTCTGCATTTTTACCGAACCTGACAATCGAAGAGCTACGCTTGATTTTGTTTAGCTTTAAACCCAATAAGGCGCCCGACTCAGATAATATTCGTCTCTGCGACTTACGACGTAATTTTGAAGCGCTGAGCACAGTTTTGTTATACATCATAAACGGGGTTATAAATTCTAGTATCATTCCCGATGGCATGAAAAGTGCCATTGTTCGGCCCCTTTACAAAGGTGGTGCTCGTGATAGCGTTGAAAGTTATAGGCCTATCTCGATTTTACCATGTTTAGCATTAGTACTAGAAAAACATATTTTGAGAACTATGACCGCGTTTCTTGGAAAATTTAATATGCTATCGCCGTGTCAGTACGGCTTTATTGCGGGACGTGGAACAGATTCTTTACTCGAAGAACTCGTGGACACCTTGCATGAAACTTTTGAAAATAACAAATATGCCTGTGCCCTCTTTCTGGATGTCTCGAAGGCATTTGACTCCATTAGCCATAAGATACTAATGAAAAAAATATTCGACTATGGTTTTAGGGGACCATTTTTTTCTTTACTCAAAGACTTTTTAACGAACCGCACACAGCAAGTTTCAGTGTGTGATATCCGGAGTGCCAAAGTGCTTTTGAAAGCTGGTGTTCCGCAGGGCTCTGTTTTAGCCCCACTTTTGTTTAATTTATATGTCAATGACCTTTCGAAAACTATATCCGGATGCGAAATATATCAGTACGCTGACGATACGCTGCTAGTATCTAGACATTTAAATCTGAGCAGTGCGACTGTAAAATTGCAAGAGAATTCGACTCAAGTTATGGACTGGTTCGAAGCAAACCTTATTAAAATAAATGTTCACAAAACAAAACTTGTATGTTTTAGTAGTCCGTCGAAACGCAAACGCCTTGATATTCCTTTTATATTGCACTCGTCGAAATGCACTCACTGCTCCTGTACGCCTCTTGAATATGTAAACACAACAAAGTACTTAGGCATTTTCTTTGATAGCGATTTATCTTGGAATTCACACCTCAGCTACATAGCCAAAAAGTTAAGGAGTGTATCTTGTATGTTATATACTACAAAAACGTTTTTACCGCTGTCTGTCCGAAAGATGATAGTCAATGCCTTAGCCTACGGTCTGTTACGTTACGGAATTACTATATATGCGAATTGTTCCATGCTCTGGTATCACAAAATAGATAGCATCTTGAAAAGTATTTTAAAAAGCGTAGCGTACACCTCTTTTGATCTGCCAAGTGAAGAGTTGTTTTCTTCGTTGTGTCTCCCGCGTTTTTCAGCACTTTATAAAAGATGTGTAATTGACAAACACTATTGGCACAGCCCTTTCAAAACGCCCCGTGTTCTGCAGCGCAACTTAAGGGAAAGTGAAAGATTTTTCATTCCTCGTGTATACACAAAATATGGAAAACGTATGCGCTCTTTCTATGTCCCTGAACTTTTCAATACATTGTCAGACTCGTTCTTAGAACTCGGGTCAAAGCGTCAGTTGAAAAAACAACTAAAAACAATTTGCTAAATATCCTGCTTCTGAACATGTCCTTTTTGTGCATCTCGTGGTTTTTTTGTTTTTTTTTCACACTTCCCAGTTCTTGAGTAGAAGATTTTTTTGTGGTCAAAGAGTGTATTCCGTGGCCATCCGTTCTTAATCACCTTTAGTGTAATTATTGTGGTGTATGATTACATGTCAGTAATTTTTTTCTTAAGAGTTATGTATGCATAGTTCTTGGAATTGTTTGTTAAGTGTTTTGTTTTTTTTGTTTTATGTTTTCATCGTGTGTCAGAATTTGATTTTCTTCACGCCGCTGCTGGGTCTAGTCCTACAAGCCTCTTTTGGCTTTCGACGGACCCGCATTCTTGTATGTTGCTATAAAATACGTGAAATAAAATTTATTATTATTATTATTATTATTATTATTATTATTATTATTATTATTATTATTATTATTATTATTATTATTATTATTATTATTATTATTATTATTATTATTATTATTATTATTATTATTATTATTATTATTATTATTATTATTATTATTATTATATATACATATAAGTTCCTATATTTTTTTATTTTTTGCGTGTATTTACCATGGCTCCCACTAACTGCTCAAAGTGCCACGAGCCTGTGACGCTTGACGGAAGATACCTGACCTGCGCAAGTTGCGCGAAAGGCTATCACCTTGGTAAGTCATGCGCTGGTGTTTCTGCGAACACATTCAAGTCGATGAGTGAGGCGAAGCGAGAGCAGTGGTCCTGTCAGCTGTGCCGCACCTCTGTTAATGAGTCGGCTGGAGAAATCTTAGAAGCGGACTCACAGACAAAATCCGCGTCATTCTTGGCTCAGCTTGCTGAAGTAAACAAAAAAATGGACTTACTCCTTTCCCTCAAGAGAAGCGTGGATTCGCTCGTCCAGCTTCCGGCAAAAGTGGATGAGCTGCTTTCGCTGAAATCGGCTGTACATACCATGGAGAGATCCATTGATGACGTGGTGAAGTCAATGGATTTCTTCTCAAAGCAATATGACTCCCTGCTAAAGCATGTGAGTGCAAATGATGCTGTTATTAAGGAGCTAAAATCCGAGGTGGGGTCTTTGAAGTCCTCATTGTCGGTGCAGTCTGATGAGATCCAACGACTCCGCTCTGAGCTAAATAATTCCGAGCAGTACAGTCGTCGATCGAATCTCGAGATTCATGGCCTTCCGTGCAACCCTAACGAGGATCTTCCATCTATGCTGGCTGATATAGCAGAAAAAGCAGGCATCTCCGAATTCCGTTCTTCGGAAGTTGATGCTGTTCACCGCTTGCCCCCTTCGCGTGGCGCCATCCCCGTTGTTCTCGTCAGGTTTCGCGCTGCGATCACTAGAGACCGCTGGTTGAGCCGCCGTGCCTCGCTGGGTCCTCTTGCACGCGAACGGAAGCTGCCGAGACTTTTCTTTAATGAAAATCTCACACCAACAAACAGGGAACTCTTCTGGAAGGCCCGTTCAAAAGGAAAAGAGAAGCAATATCGCTTTGTTTGGGTAAAAAATGCCAACATCTACGCTAAAAAGACGGAAGGTGCCCCTCTCGTGCGCGTTAACTGCATCAGTGACCTAGAGCTCATTGTCTAGTTCCTATGGCCTTCACATTTTCTGACTGCCAAGATCTCTCTTCCATTTCATGTCATTTTGAATCCACAGCTAGTGGATTTACTCTCTTTCATACTAATATTCGTAGTGTTAGGAAGTATTGGGACCAATTTTGCATCGTCGCCAACTCTCTGAAAAATCCTGCTGACGTTTGGGTTTTAACTGAGGTAAATGTGCCATCTATATCTGTTGATCAATTTTCCCTTCCTGGATATCGAGAATTTTTCCGTACCCGTTCGGGTAGGACAGGTGGTGGTATCGCAGTATTCGTCAAAGAATCATGGGTTACAGAACTATTGAATGTTACATTTGCTCACGCAGAGTGTGTGGCCTTAAAAATTTCCAACTCATTATACTCGGTTACGTTACTTGCCGTCTATCGCCCTCCATCAGATAGTGTTACGTCTTTCTTAGATGAACTGAGATCTAGTCTAGCTGACTTCAATGTCGCAGAACAGCTTTGCGTACTCGGCGACATAAACATTGACACTCTAAAACCTGCGAAGACAACCGTGTGTGACTACCTTAATATTCTTTCGGAATTCGGTCTTGACTGTACTATACAAGCTCCTACCAGAGAAGAATTTTTTAATGGACATTTTGTTTCGGCTTGTCTTGATCACATCAATGTGCGGGCTTACGGACTTCAAGTTAAATCTGCTGTAATTTCGCAAAAACTTGCCGATCATTACTTCACTGCGGTTCAGTTGGTTTCAAATACCCCCCCTAAAAACGCCGGCCCTGAAACACGACAAATAGAAGTTGTAGATCGGATCTTATTCGACAAACTAATATCTGGTTATGAGTGGGACATCTTAATGCGATCTTCCTGTCAAGAGATTTACTCTAAATTCATACACATATGGCAAAATATTACAGGGCTCAGTAAACGAGTCGTTACCGTAAAAAAGCGTCACGCGGAACACTTGTGGTTGAGCAATGACATAATCGCCGCAATTAAGTACAAAGAACTCTTGTGGATGCGTTGCCGCCGCTCTCCCGATAACGTGGATCTTCAAATCAAATTCAAAAGTGAACGAAACCGGGTCACCGCACTCATTCGCTCAGCCAAACGAAACTATGTTAAACAGAAGCTGGTTGACGCGCGTTCCGATTCCCGCGTTACCTGGTCTGTCGTTAACGAACTGCGCGGTGAACACAAAGCGAAACATTCTGTCGATGAAACGATTGCAAAGTATTTTCCTGGTAGCAAACATTCCACGGCTAATTCATTTAATGTTCATTTCGGAAATACGTCAAGTGTCTCACGAGACAGTCACCATTGTCACTCAGCGACAACTTCAAAAAACGCTTCATCTGCCTTTCTTCCTGAAATAACTGAGGAAGGACTATATAATATGCTGTGTAGTTTCAAGCCTGGCTTATCTCCCGGTATTGATAATATGCGGATGGCTGATTTGCGTAGAAATTATAAGTCACTGAAGAGTCTAATCTTGAATATATTAAACGGTATTATAACATCCGGTAACATTCCTAAAGATCTTAAAACGGCAATCGTCAGGCCCTTATATAAAATGGAGACCATGGTAAAGTTGACAGTTATCGTCCCATCTCCATCTTGCCTTCATTGGCCAAACTCTTAGAAAAACACCTTTTCTTGATAATGACAGCTTTTTTAGATAAATTTGATATTATGTCGCCACAGCAGTACGGGTTTATTACGGGAAAGGGCACACAACCCTTGCTTGAAGATTTTTCTGATTTGCTTCATAGTGCGTTTGAACACAACCTTTTCACATGTGCGCTTTTTTTGGACGTATCTAAGGCTTTCGACTCCGTGTCTCATAAAATTCTTTTAAGTAAACTATACAGTCTTGGCTTCAGAGGCCCTTTTTACGCATTGCTCGAGAACTTTTTGTTAGATCGTACGCAGCTCGTCTCCATATGTAAAGTTCATAGTGCAAAAATGCCCCTTAGAGCTGGCGTTCCTCAGGGCTCCATTTTGTCCCCTCTTTTGTTTAACATTTATGTCAACGACCTTCCGCAGGCGGCAAAGTTCTGCAAAGTATTTCAATACGCCGATGATACAGTTTTGCTGTCCAGTCATATACGTTACCGTGATGCCGTTGATTTGCTCCAATTAGATGTAATACGGGTGATGGATTGGTTTTCGGAGAATGTCATTCGGATCAATGCAAAAAAAACGCAACTGATATGCTTTCGTAGTCCGCTGAAATCGATTCTCTTGGACAGGCCACTTTTTTTGCACGGGTCAAACTGTGTATCTTGCAACTGCGTGCCAATCGACTATGTCAACACCACAAAATATTTAGGAATCCATTTTGATTGTGATCTATCATGGAACTCTCACCTTTGCTACATCTTTAAAAGGTTACGAGCGCTTCCTGCACCCTCTACAACCTGCGCATATTTATTCCGATGACAACGAGAAGACTTTTGGTGCACGGGCTCGTGTATAGCCTACTTCGGTATGGGATAACTTTGTTCGGACAGTGTACGAACCGATTGGACTCTATGGTGAACTCCTTACTTAGAGGCATTTTACGAAGCGTGGCATATGGCTCGAGTCTCCAACTATCTGATAACCTGTTTAATGACCTCTCTCTACCAACATTTCAGGCACTATTTTGGCAAACTGTAATAATCAGACACTATGGGATAACACTTTTAAAACCCCAACA